>QYAM01000084.1:0-90538 GCA_003988965.1 Neobulgaria alba
GGGCATCTCGAAGGCCACGACGGAACTAGACGCAGCGTTTTCGCGCTCCGCCTGCTCCTAGCGCTCCCTTCCTTCTCTCTCTTTCGCCTCTAAGTTATCTATCTTATTTAAGTAACGCTCCTTACGACGGAGCATTTCCTTTCTTCTCTTCTTAAGAAACTTGCGTTATGTACGCAACCGGCTAATCTAAGCGTTTATCTCTTAGTAATAAGAAACAGCCTCCTGTTATAAAGCAAAGGCAGCTTCTTCTTACTCCTCTAGCTCTTTAAGCTAACGGTCGATAGAGGACTAGTCGGAACTTCGAGGAACCTTAGACTTTTAGGTCCTTCTACTAGCTATAGCATTATATTCTATATTAGAACGCTTAGCCTAAACGCACTTAGAGCAACGGGAACTTTCGACGCTATATATCTAACATTTCCTCCTCTTACTAACATAGCGAGAACACTTAATAGCTATAAGGACGCCTATAGTTTTAATATAAATAGCGAAGTCTAGACGCTCGCGCTTTTTCCGCTCGTTCTTAGTCTTCTAAAGAGGCTCTAAATTATAAGGTAAGAAAGAAGAATTGTTTCGCTTATTACGACGGACAGGTGGCATAGTAGGATAAGAGGAAGCGTTTGATTTTTTATAAGAATTCCTTTAGCTATGATTTAAGCGTCGAGACGACGCTAAGAAGGATAAAGAATAATATTACGACTTATATAACCTATAGACCTTAGGCTTAGCTAATAAGACACCTTAGTAGTATAACCTAGGTCAAGTGACGCCGCTTAACCGTAAGCGTGTTAAAGTCTATATAATAAGGTTAAAGTCGCGGACTTTAAACTAAAGTCTAAGACTTTAAGACAAAGCCTTAGACTTTAAAAAGACTTATAGACTTTATTAGCACGAAGGCTTTATATAAGTAGTAATGTTTATATACTTAAATAAGAGCTTCGTACTTAACTTAATATAGTAATATACACTTATTATTATAATAATTATCTAAAGACTTATTAAACTAATTATATCGACCCTTGCTTTAGAAACTACACTCTAGGAGTATAGAATCCTATCTTAACCCTTTAGATAAACTAATTAATAGATTAATATATTAATATAATTACTTAGCTAAGACAGCCGTTATAAAAGGCCTAAGCCTAAAGTTTTTATTAAAATTAAGCCTTAGCTTAAATCCTTTAATCTTCGAGCTTTAGAATGTCCTTTACTATTCTTATATCTTTTTCTTTACCTTATATATAAGCACCACCTTAAATCACCTTAATATTTCTTAGTTAGCTAACTTATTATTAAAAAATCAAAAGAGAGCTTAAGTTAATAAGAAGTGTTTAAGCTCTAGCTTATTTTAAAAACGTAATTTATTAATTAATAAGAAATTATCTTTCCTACTATTAATATTAATAAAGCTTCTATTCCTACTTAATAATCGTAGTAATAATCATATTAATAATACTATAAATCTAAATATACGAACCTAGATAAACGAATAGCCGCGTCGCTAGAATTAAGAACCTTTCTAAAGAGGAGCTTATTATTAAAGTTATTAATATAATAAACGGAGATACCTACTTATAAAGAAGCATTAAAACGAGAATACGACAACTTAATACTAGTTCTACGCTTTATCTCGACTAGAGCAGCCTCTAGAGTTTAAAGCAAAAGTGGGAAAACTTTTCTTTTATAACTCGCGATCGACAAAGTAAGGCCGGGTGATAGGCCCTATAGATATACTAAGGCTATATAAATTCTTAGGACACGAGGAAAGGGGGTGCGAGCTAGATAAGGAAGATAATGCGGTATTATAAACGCACTCGTAGTCGTAGTGATTATTTAGGTCCTTATACGATAGGTAACGTAAATCGCCTTTATATATATAGGAATTTACTTACGCTTAAGGACCCACGTGAAGGTATAATGCTCGACGAAGTAGGAAAATCCCTTGTAGAGATATATATTGACTACTAAGAGGTGATAGAAAAAATAAAAGATCAAATTAAAATTTTTATTTACTAAACATATTAAAGACCTTTAAAATAAAAAGTCGAGGTGGAGGAGCTGCCTTTGTCCTTCGTCCTAAGCTGCTTTTTGCCCTTTATAGAATACTTTATTTAAGGAGAGTGTATTACGTTTAGAAAGAATTATTTATATTAAGAAATTATATTTCGGGATTTATATTAAAGACCTAGGCTAATATTAAGGATAAATAAAAATGCCACCAGCTCTTCGAGATTATTACTATTTTTAAAAATTGTCTTCGCTAGCAGCTGCCCGCTATATCCTCTAGTATTAATATACCTAGATCTATAGCCTTTAAGCAAGATATTTAACGCGTTATAACCTAACATATTTCTCGACTAGTCTTAAGTATAGATCTCGCGGCATATTTCTTCTCGACGTCTTATGGTTATAGGCATTTAGGAAGTGGATATGTCCTTTTCTATTTAGTTTAGGTAAGTAGAATCTATAATCTAGTATCGAATTTCTTATAATCTTCTTTATAAAAAGGGGCCACGATTCTTAGCTAAAAGAGCTATATATATAATATCGACCACGCCGTAATACTATCACAGCGACTTAAACTCCATCCTCTTTACTAAAAAAATAGGCCTTTTTTACTAAAGTATTCTTTTTATTCCTTACTCTCTCGCTTCGTCGTTTTATAGTATTACGTAGCTCTAGAGATATAATAAAGAGTCGCTAGCGTATAGATATAGGAGATTAAAGAGTAGTGCACCTTTTAAATATTAGTATTTAAGAAGCTTTGCTCTTATTCCACTAGAGTTTTATATAATACTAGATAGAATTTAGAAATATAGGCTCTATTAAAATTTAAAATTAAGACATAAGCTTAATTAAGGATAGCTTAGGGCTAAATCTAATAAATAGCACACGCTTAATAAGTCTAAGTATTTTTAGTAGGTAAAATAAGCCTACCTAAAGTGTGTATAGTTTAAGCACGAACCTAAATAAGTTTATTAACATAATAGTATATCACTTATAAATAATAGTTAAGTTAAGATATAATATAAAGAGCAGAGGGCCGAAACCTTACTCTTTTATATAAAAAGAGTAAATACTAAACAGGGAATTCCCTAGTTTAACTAATATAATATTCGTACTAATAAGTTTCTAGCCTTAGTCGTGACCCTCGGTTTTAACCTCGAGCTTTAAAGAAAACTTAAATAAATCTAGTTAACTCTAATCTATTATTACTACTTCTAATCATAGGAAATAATAGGCTACTAAGTATAACTATATTAAGGAGATAAAGGACGAGTTATTTCCTACGTATAAGACGAAGTAATAAGACGAACTAGAAATATTATTATCTTAATCTACCTTAGTATATTACTCTCGTATCCCTTTATAATACCTAGTCTATATTTATAATACTACTATAAACCTGTTTTAAGATCTATGTGATATATTATTAGAGGTTTAAGGAGTTAATACTATATATTCTATCTAGATATAAGATACTCTACGACAAAGGGGGGGACTAAACCAAAAGTATCTAAGGGAAATATACACCCGTTCTATCTACTGCTTAGACGCTATATAATCTCACCTAGCAGCCAGATATATATGTTGTACGGAGTATTATAGTCTAGCCGCCGATTCTATATCTACATAGCTCTAGATATTTTATGTTCAACTCCGTCTACGCTTAACCTTCATAGCCTCCTCACGTTCCGCCTCCTCTTTCCGCTAGTCATGCTCCTTCTTAATCTTCCTTAGGCCCTATAGATCAAAGACTAATAATAATACTATTATAATAGTAGTGCAGCTTCCTATGACTGCTGCCGTGACGATAGTAGTAATTGACTAGAATCCACTTCGAGCCGTGTAAATATTAATAATCGTCGTGATAAGGCCGATGGCTAAGTTAGTTAAGCCGGGTCTTCTAAGCATATTAGTGATATCTTAAGAGCACCTTCGGCCTTCATTTAACCTATAAAATAATTCGATTTATTATCTAAATATAATTACTATACTAGATCCTATATAGAAAGAGCATCCCGAACGAAGCAATACCACAGCAGAATCCAGCAACCTATAGTAGCGGCAAGTTTTGCACGGCTTTCACAACTACTTTGCCAGCCTTACCGGCTCCGTCCGAAAGAGCACGGGAATTGCGAATCGATGTAAAGGTTCTTGGCAAGACGAGATATCTAGCAAGGAGTAGCCAAGTGAATACGCCCGCCAGGATATTATAAAGCCTTAGTATCTTGTCTAGTTATAAGAGCATATCAATATAACGCGTCTATAAGGGTGGGTTTAAGGTGATTAGAGGCTCTTCTTAATATAAGACCTCCTTCTCAGTCGAGGTTAGGATCGTCTAAGCTTTAGTTATCACCTCGTTGGTCTTTTTCGTCCGTGGAGGTAGAGGTTGTTAGAGGCGGAAAGGGTGTAGGGAGTCGGCACGAGAGCGGAAAGAGCCTGGCATTATGTTTATAATTAATAATAGAGAGGTCAAAACGGTGGCCTTATAAGCCTTTAATACCTAGATTCCTCTTGTCTAAAGCTGAAATATAGGACTTTATTAATTTAGCTCTAGCTATTCTACGCGGTAGCTAATTCTAGCGTTCCTTACTATAAGTTTTGCTTCCTAAGCTGTTTAGGAAGCGTGATTAAGGACAGTCTAGATTAATATAGTCGGTGAATTTCGGCGAGTGTTATAGGTATACACTTGATTAGTACTACTACTTAAAGAATATAAGCTAGTATTTAATAAGAGTATATAAGGAACTATACTAAGGAATTAGACTCTGCTTTAAAGCTACGCCTAATTCTTAGATAAATCTAAATTCTTTTTTAGTATATAGTTATATTACTTCGTAAACGAAATATAACGTCTTATTCTTACCTACTCCTATTTCTACTAACCCCTTGTTTCTACTAACTACTTATTTAGTCACCACTTATTCCTATAGACCGCTTATTTCTATAAATCCTTATTTATATAATCTTAAACCTAATTTTATAGCACTAGGCGCGTAACGCCACTAGGAGACGGCTTTAGGGAGATCACTATGCCTAGGAGAAAGGATTTACTAAGAGAGTATTCTAAGGAGAAGATAACGTAAGGGAGAAGGCTTAAAGGAGACCAGCCCTCTTAAGAACTATTTCCGAGGAGTTTATTTCTCATAGGAGAATACTCCTAAGAATAGTTGCTCCTAGGTGTAGCTAACTCGAGGGAGATAGTTCCTACGTAATATTTTTTCGTAAGAGACTAGTCCGTAGAGATAAGGGCACCTCGGAGAGTTCGCCTAGGAGAAAGTTGCTCCTAGGAGAGTATAGCTCCTATGAACTTTCTCCTAAGAACAACTAGGCCCCCTAGATAAAAGTCTCCTCGGCCTTAATAAGTGTAAGGACAAGGGCCACCCCGTCTTAGAGAGAAGGCGGCTATAGAGTTAGGTATTATTAGGTTTACTACTTTTTTATATACCTTATATATAATATACTATTAAGATTTAGCTATATACTACGTCTTTCTCTATCTACAAGAATTAATTAGTATATTATCGCGATACTAGCTCTCTATAAAAAAAATCCAAGCTATAATTAAAGACACTATTCCTGCCTATATATATACTAACTTCACCCTAAGAACAAAGTAATTCAACTATTAGGCTGGTAATCCAGCTCTACTAGGCTCACTCCGTCCTGAACATAGTCTCGCACCAAAATCCGCACTTGATCTCTGATTTCGTCGTTACTAGACACTTCAGCCCGTTAGTTCCATACTTGACACCGCGATGGCAGCTTACCTATAACCAGCATCTTGCCATCTCTTGTCGTAGTATTTAAGCTTCTGGACTCAAGATCTTGTGATTCTAATACTAGTTTCTTTGGCTCCCATGGACCTATCGTGCTCACAGTCTTCTGATCTAATTCTATCTCAGGTTTTTTGATATGCTCCCCCGACACCTCCTCCAAGAAAATCTCAGGTATATTTGCAGTGCCTGGATATACAGTCGCACGCTTTCCGAAGGGGATCACTGGGATATCGTGGGACTCTAGATAGATCGAGATAGAGAGAATCTGGTTAATTTATATATTAGTCAGATATCCTAGGAATAGACCAGCCACGACATACACAACCGTCATCTAACTTGTCCTCTTGTAATACGCTGTTTAAGAACGATTGGGCTGCAGCGCCGTCGGCTGCCCTTTGTTAACTTTGGTAGGATATCTGGATAGGTCTCTCACCTTTGTCCCGCATCTGCCAGACTAGACGAATTCGTCGAGTACGAACCAATCGAGCGTTGTAGCCGTAGATTAGTTTTTTTAAACTTGACAAGTGGGCAGTGATACCAAAGCCACTAGCTATCATTAAAACACTCTCATATTCGTCCATAGCAACATCTGTACCATGAGGCCCACTAAACAGAACCACAGGGTTAATAAAGTGGCCATTTATGGCATGATACAGCAGCTTCTGCGTCAGACCCCGTTGAGGTTTAATGAGGAGGTCAATAGTATCCTGCTTCCCTGGCGCCCAGGAGATCACCATGTACGGATGAGTCTGTAGGAATGACCAGAAACTGACAAAGGGCATCCAGGGCATCCAGAGATTAATATATCGTCCACTATCAATCTCTAGTCCCTTCTGAAGGTGAATACGCAGGTTTACTGCGCCATAACAGTCCGTGACAGTAGCACGAGAAAGGTGGTACCGGAAGATCCCATTTTGGTATATAACAACGCAGATTTGCAGAAGAAGCACAGAGAAAAACAGCCCCACGGATATGTAAACATAGATGAGTGGAAAGAGTTTGTCGGAGGGCAGATGCCGCCACATAGAATAGATAGAGACCACTGCAAGTGCTTGATGCGTCCGGAGGAAGAGTTCGTAGGAGAACCGTCGGAAAAGTGGGAAGCTAAGCAGAAGGAGAAAACAAAGCGATGATCCTCCCTGCGCACGGTTAGTTCCTAGCACAGAGCGAGAAATGGACACTTGCTATGACCGCAAATAGGTTTCGGGGTACGTCTAGTGGCAGGGACACCTTGGATTCAGCCACTACAACTACATGGACGACGCCTAATAAGAGCGCCATTATACCTGCGGAACGGTGAATGCGACGGATGATTCTCAGGGGAACCGCAAGAAGATCTGCGAGGAAGGCGAGGTGTGGGCCAGCGAAGAGGGGGATCATGTTAACAACTGCGAGCGTCCCTGCTCGACGACCAGCTTCCGCAATTGTGGACGCTCGGAATCCGATACAAAATATATTCCCTGTGATGTAGATCAGCTGTATAAACACAACAGCCCGACTCCATGGGCCTATAATTCGATGCCGACCGATGAGGTAGGGATACAGGAGATGCTCTGATATCCAGAGGAATACGTACTTGGCGAAGCGAATAATCCAAGGGAGTAGGTGCACTAGAATAAACATAGGAAAGATGCCGCCTGCTGCAATTGCATATATTTGAGTGATTTCCATGACGAGATAGGATAGAAGATTAGGGGGTGGAAGAAGGATATAGGGGATAAATGAAAGGGGGGCGGGGAGGGAGAGCAAGACGAGGTGACGGAAGCCGAATCCAATAGGTATAGTACTTTGTGTTGAAAGTGTCAAACAGCTGTGTTCGGGGGGCTTCAGAATATAATGGAAGGAGCTCCACTCATACTCTTAGACAGATGGGAGATGTCAGCAGATTAAGTCATATTCCTATTCGGGATGCGGGTTAATTAGAAATAGGAATCCGTCAATCTAGGTAGCCAGGTGAGAATTAAGAATACCTCTGATTAAGAGCTGTGGAGGAGCACACCTATTTGGAATCCAAATTTCCAGGAATAATTGGAGCCAGTCTATCCTAGCTTAATTGCTAGAAGTGTTCACAACTGGTGACAAGCAGAGCGCAATCCTGTGGAAGCATTCGTATGCCCTCGACAACCATTCTAGCTGAATTTGAGTTACGTTTCTATCAACTGGGTGATAAAACTCGCAGACCGAATCAATGTTAGTAGGCGGTTCTCAGCTTTTCAGTCGTTGGCTTACCTGCTCTCTAAGAAACACGATGACCTCGGACGACCACCCACGCAAGAAATTACATATTAGCAATGTCACAACAGGCGCAGTCCTGATTATTGTCATTATCATGGGGGTCCTCCTTGTAGCCTACTTCATTAGCCAATATTGGATCATGGGAGCGCGACTTCCACGGTTCGTGAGGAAGATAACGGGGGAACGTAATAACGAAGTGCAGGGCTAGCAGGAAAAGGACGTAGCTTGTTTTATCAATTCAACCACTAGAATAAAGCACACGGAATAGAAAACTGTTATAATCTATACTCGGCCAAGTAATTATGCCAAAGTTAGGCTAAATTTAAGGATCCAAGGTCATTTTCTTCTCTTGCTATTAAGTGTTGCTGCATCGTGAGTGGGTCCACGGTTAAGATAATCACGTGGGAAATACGCGAGTGGAAAAGGGGAATCACGTGGGAAAATACGCGAGATGAAATATATTTTAGTTTTTAGTCTAATTTAACACGGAATATTTGCTTTCTCTATAATTAGGTCTTGTGGTCTGATTAGTTAAATCCCACCTCTAAATATTGTCACGGAACTACACCTACATACACCTCACCTTATCGAGGATCTACTTCCTTCTCTGAAATATACTCTTTAATTGACGTCCGCATATAATCAAGTCACCTTGTGTAGCTTCAAGGAGACATACGCTGGTAGACCCGATCGTGTTCCCTCACTAATTGAAACCCTTCTTCCATAACAGGCCACCATCTTTATATGACGCTCGTATACACCTTATTTAGCTTCACGGAGATAGATGCCCTTTCACACTGTCTTGCCGCCCAGGTCAGCGGTTCCCTCACTGATTTAAAGTCTCTCTCTCCAACAGGGACTACTTTTGCATGACGCACATATGCACCTCGTGTAGCCTCATAGAGACATGCGCTCTTTCACTGGCTTGCCGTTCAGACCCGCTGCGTCAATCCTTCTCCATTGGACCATTAATACGAACTTTGCAGCACTGCTCTACCTTTTAGATGTAGCAGTGTTAATCATATGGTCTGATGTATTCCAAGGCACAGAGCTGTCTATTTATCTACTTATAGTATTAGCTAGCCCTCCAGTTCTCCCACTTTTCTGCTTTTACTCAAACCATCAACCACTTCGAACCCCAAGATGATCTCACGCCGCACACTAGAAGACACTACCTCTGAAGGTGACATCCTTAGCCCCAGCCGGAAACGACCGTGCCAGAATCGTGCCACATCTGTTGAGGTGATTAACCTCACTGACATTTGTGAGCAATGCGCAATTTGCGACAATATCTTGGGCCACGGCCTGGGTGACATTTCGAGAATTTTTGCATTTCGAAATTGTGGTCATGTACGAGTATCAGTATCAGCTCTTTGAGATTTAATAGCTAATCAAGATAGGTGCTTTGCGGTGAATGCGCTTTGACTAGTGGAGGCTATATATTACACGAGTTATATAATTATAAGGATGACTCTAAGATATATGCCTTTTGCCCTAGGGTAGAGCATCTTAATTCTTCTTCTCTCCAACAAATGACTGAGATATTTTCCCTTGAATGCCAAATTTGTCTTGAGGAGGTAGATTTCAGAGATACTACGCCCTTACCCCCGGTAGATATTCCCTGGGACTGGGAAGCAGGTTTGCCCACAACTCGCGTTTATACACTATGTGGTAAATTTTAAACATTTATAATCTTTTAATCATGTGCTAATTCCACAGGTCATACATTTTGCCGGCATTGTGTCAATAAACACTGGATTTCTAGTAAGGCTCGAAATTGCCCAATGTGTAGGTATAGCATGCCTGCTGTATTTTCATCAATTCGGACGGTGCAACGTGGTGTTGCGGAACAAGTGAGCATTGTGCATATTGTTGCTTTTCCTTACTAACGTATTTCACAAGGCGTGGGACACCCCCTGGAATATAACCTATTGATATTTAGGGAGGGGCTTTATGAACCTAGAACTCAAGGGAGTTTCCTCTTCTTGGATTAAATAGGAGTTAAATAGGTTACTAAGATTAAAATTCTATATTTTAAGAAATAAGTGTATCTCTTTTATAATCTTGGGGGATTGGGGGATCAGGAGTTGGCAATCGATGTTCATTCCTATTAGGGCTACGCATTAATATATAGCTTTATTAGAATTAGAAGTAGAGGCAGAATATAATTAATAATAGATACCTTTCTCTGCTCTTCCTTTATTTCGAGTTCAAGGTCTCTTTGTTTGGTAACTTTACCAAAGTATAAGTAGCAGATTCTGTGCAGGCAAAGCATGTGCAAGCAGATTTTTGAGTCTTGGTACTACCCACTGTTTTGGGTCAGCCCACTGCGGGGTAATGCGGGTCAAGCGGGATGATCACCCGTTCCGCGAAACGAACTTTTGTTGCATGTCTCAAAAAAGGTATTCATGATCCCTCTACTGGGGCGACTAGTCTCTATATTGGTCAGCGGCTAATTTTAGCCACACCCTGTTAACGAATATACTTAATTAAGCCCTACCCGCCTGGCGCTGCTGCCAAGACAGCCGTGTCCTTTGTTAGGAGATAGTAGGGTAGCAAGGGAGAGCCCCTAGCGCAAGGGTGCATCACGGTTTAGAACTATCCATCAATATTTCAGGCTTTGTGCACGTAGAACAATCTACCCCAAGATCGTTGAATTACAACTTGCCTGGTTGCCATGAAATATACCTTCTATTCGGTCTTATTTTGGCCTCACCTCCCCTGAAAGGTGTACCTGTAATACTTGACGTGATGCACCTCGTTATCCGCGCCCCGGATTGGAACGTACGCGAGCACTGGGTTTTGGTACTCTTTTGGTGCGCCCCGCCACCGTTTTTGAGCCTGAATCAGCCTTGCGTGACAAAGATAGCAATTTAATGGGCCCTCAGTGCTCACTGTTAACCTCCTTCTCCTTGACGACCAAAATTGGTACTTCGCGCCTAACACTTGCTGATGGCCAGCAAAATTTAGGGCTTCTTCTAGGAAGAAAGCTTGCCACGATAAATAGGGATAGAAATTGCTTGCCCCTTGGACTAAGAGTGTATGACATCAAACGAGGAAAAAGGGATAGCACGATGGAATTTATAGGGAAGAACGGTTACTATATAGAGGAACCTAAGTTCAGACTAGAGTATATTTATAACAGAGTTAAGGTGTGAAAGTTCAAGATATAATGTTTGCTCCTATTTAGTAAATACGAAATATTCCGAGTATATTAAATAGTCTCTAATATTTGCCGATTCTCTGATAAGAAAATTCTAGAAAAGCCTAATCGAAGGGATAAGGTTAAAATTAGTTCCTATGGGGATTACATTTTCTTGGCCGTGAGAGGATTGAGCAGTCTGTCGGTAGAAGCCAATTAAATTGTCACTAAGAGGATTACGCCCCTTATAGCTAAAATACTCCAAAAGAACTTTTATTATTCCTGATTCTATTATTAGGGTCTTAGAATGTAGGTACGTTCCTCGTGATCAGATTTACCCTTCTGCTTCGTCTTCGGCCACCGATATCCATACAATTCCCTGTGGCGCTCACATAATAGACAAGACACATCATTAGCTCGTACAACAGAAGGGCAGGAGCATTGGCGTTGTGTCACGGTGATCAAGGACGCCAGGAACTATGATCGCACCAAGATAAGGTGCAGAGATGAATCCGAACTTCAACGAGTCAAGAAAGCAGCGGAGAAGACCGCAGTGACGGGTGTTAGGGTGCTACGAGACCAACTGTATCCCGCGAAGGTAGACAATGCCAACCGAACAGCCATTCTCGATCAAGATGGAAAGGTTGTATCCGGTGCCGCCGAAGTCCTAGGGAAGGAAAACGACGTCCACATAGCCAAGATCGGATGGCTTAGCAGGAAAGAGACGGGGAAAGCTTATGGTTCAATGGTGGTCTATGTCACAAAAGGCAGCGAGGCAGTACGACTAGGGGAATTCTTAGAAACGCCTCAAACTTCTTTTTAGCCTGAATCAATTGCCTTCTTCCTTAGACGTTGAGCCAGTCTTGTACGAGGAATCGTCCTTTATCGCTTGATCTACTGCTCTACCCTCATCCGCGCGAAACCTTTTTTCATCCTTGTGTTTGAGCTCCTCCGGCGGCGTGGTTTCCCGACGACGCTTCCTTACCCAAGGCTTAGCAGATGTGACGACACCTGTTTGCTGCCCAATGACGAACGCTTTACCCTCTGCGTGCTCGAGAAACGAACACAGGATGTTGGCAGAGATAACAATCTGATCGCGTAGCCTTCCTTCTGGCTCGGCCACTAGGTCTCTTCTTTTTTGCGAGTATGACACCTCGATCACGACTCCTGGATATTGCGCCTTCGAGTGCTGGAACTGCGCGTCTGGATCGTGCGTACCATATTCCTGGTCTGCAAATTTAATTGATGCTGAGCCGCTAGAGCTGATCTCCTTTGCAAATTCCGCCGACGCGCCTTCGATTGACTTTAATTGGACTTGTATTTCCTCGACGATGTTCGCGATGAATTTTTCGTACAAGACGGTGGGCATTCGAAGGACGAGTCGGCTGGCAGAGGGAAAGTAATCGTATCTGCGTGCGATGTTAGTCGGGTGTATAGAATAGGATAGAGGGAATATAATTTGGGTTCTTTATACCGAAGTTTGTGTTGCGCAAAACCCGATAGGGACTCGTCGCTTTGGAACTGCTGCCACAGGTCTTGGTACCCCTTCAGGTCTAATGTGTAGCCAGCCCAAGGTATGCTCGTCAAGCTACGTCCCTCCTGCCGATTCCTGATTTCCCCTATAATGTGCGATACCGAACTTGTCGTCTTCTCGCCAGTTGGGGGAGGCGTCAAAGGGGGGCTGGTGAAGCTTTCTGGAGGCGTAACGTGTTGACGGGATTGGGATTGAATGTTCATGATATCCTAGTCGTGCGGCTCCCTTCCCAAACGGCTGATCGCCTTGTTGAACGCATTGATCATCCCGTCATACATGATACTGCGATCTTTGTAGGTTCCCGTGAAAGGTGCCAGATCTCGACTGCGAAAAAGAACATTCCTCAACTCCTCGGCCAGATCCTTGAGACCGGAAAACTCTGGAGCAAACTCCGCGGTGACATCTTCGAACCCGACCATGTCTCCTAGTTTGTTCCGTGCTATTTCGGTATAGGTTCCGAAGTACCACCCCCGCAATCTGCTGGTTTTCGTTGGTCTCACTCTCCTTTTGTTCAGTTGTGAACACGGCGCAACTGATTCTTCCTGCCCGCCTACGTCATCGTGACCATAGCGAATGCACATCCATATGAACACATAGAAGAATGACTCAAGGTCATGCCGATAAGTGTGTCCCTTGCCTTGGAGCACCTCAATTGCCATAAACTGCATGGTACCAGTGCGATGACTGGCTCCACTCGGGATACTGTCCAACTCCTTCGCCAAGTCCAGATCAATCAATCTTCCTTTCAGGGCCCCTTTGACAGCAGATTCAGTGATAATGATGTTGTTCTCAGAGACATCCCGATGAAGTATCTTCCCATCCTCAAGCAGCGACCTGTGACCCGCAATAGCATCGCGCAGAGCCTCTAAAAGCTCTCTGATGGACGTATACGCGTGGAGCGGTCGTCCAGCTGGTGAAACCACTAAGCAGCAGTGTATTCGGTTGCCATACGTCTCACTCTCCTGGCCTGCCAGACTGTCGGCCTCAGGTTCCTCAATACTGTGGTCGAAACTATCTAGCTCATGCTCGCTCAGGTCTGGATAGGCATTCGCTGGAACCACTTGACTGTCATTTGATCTGGATCTCTTGATGACACTAATCTCAGGCGCAGATCGTTCGTCTCGCTTTCTTTTCTGCCCGGAAGATGAAATCGAGGTGCTGCTTGTAGTGATTCCGAGACCGGTCAAGCGTCCCACGCTGCTCCTGGATCTTCCTCGGAGACTACTTCTCGTTCTCGAATTCGCTCGGCTGGACTCCGTACCATTATCGACCCAAGAGGATTTGCCCGAGGGCTTCCGTGGTGCTCCAAACTTCAACCCTCCTCGTAAATGCGCAATAGTGTCTGCGCTCCCGTCGATAGAAATCTGCTCATGATGGAACCATTCAGTAATGCCTTTGACCCCTCTTTCTTTGGCCAACTTCAACAAATCTCCCTCTCGTTGCCTTTTGTCAGACGGCCAAGCGAACTTCACCACGTACTCCCAGTCCGTTGAGCTGGGTCTCCTTCCTCGATAGCATGTTGTTCCTCGGCACACTATTGCCTTTGTCGAGGCGATTGGCTGGTCCTCCAAAGAGATCCTCACATCCCGTGCGACGACGTACTTGCCTGTCCTATCACGCTTGATGAATGTGTTCAAACCCAGTTCCGCATCTGCCATCAGCGCATAGCCAGCAATGACCTTGACGAACCGCTCTGGCTCTTTGTGGATGTCGAACTTCTCAGAGCTATAAGGGCCAGATCTGTCAAATACCCAAAGCCGCATCAGGCTTCCGCAGATCGTAAATCCAGGCACGAATCGTCGATCCGGTTGACTTCCAAATACTTCGCGCGCATATCCTGCTAGCTGGACCAGTGTCTTTGTAGATCGATCCTCGTCAGGATTCTGTTTGTGCTCCCCAATAACGAGTACATTTGACCAGTTGTGCTCGCCGTCCGGTAGGGCAGCGTCGACGGGGGTGAGGAAAATGTCAAGCTTGCGATCAGCCTCTGTGCCCCTCAACACTTTGTTCGCAGATGTGTAGTATCTGCGGCGAAGTCCACTGAAGACGGTGTCCTGGAACTTCATGAACCATTCAAAAAAGGGACCTTGACTTGGAGGCTCTGGCCACTCGCTCCAGCGACCCTCTGTAAACTGGGCTCTTGACCCTTCGTAGATATCCCTCGCGTTGTTCGTCCACGACTTTCCTTCGAAGTATCGCTCGTAGAAACCTCCGACATCGTAGTAGACTCGCCCGGTAAGTTCCTCGAGTATTCGCTGATCAACTTCGTCGTGTGTCTGTTCAATCCCCCTCTGAGAAGCTGAGCTGGATCGTAGTGGCGTGTCGAAGACGGCTTTTTCGAAGGCAGTTGGAGGCGTAACAGAAGTTGTTTGCGTGACTAATTCAAACACGGCAAGCCAAATATTCGCATCATTCCAAGTCCGTTCGTTCCAAACAATCTGCTTCACTAGGGGGACAGCTAATGCAATATCCAGTTGGTTCGAATCCACGCGACTGTACAACGCAGCAAGATCTCCAGAGAGGGTTCTATCAGCTATTCGGGAGGGGAGGATGCGAGCTGCCGGTTCGATCTGCAGAGTTTGGATAAGGTCGAGAACCAGGTTTTTGGCAACTATGTACGTTAATAACTAGGATAGTCACAAGAAGTTGATCCGTACCTGTGGTGGCAGCTGCTGAAAAGACAGCTTGCACTTCATCTGACGATGACGCGACATCAAGGTCTGAACGTGTCGATTCAAATAAGCGTCGGAAGGTAGCTAGTCGTTCCTTGATCGGGTTGCACTTGATTTTATTGAGGTCGGAGGATGTAGCCATAATCGCAAATTGAAAAGAACGTGAATGGGGTATTGTGATGCGAGCATGCAAGGTTATCGCGGATTCGTGAGGTCAGATTACGTGCGATACGTTGATGAGGCGAAGTCAAAAAGATTTCCAAAATCCTCGATAGAGAAATTCAAAGGAACATGAAGAATGACCCAGCGAATGAAGTGCTCACGTCGGTCGTCGAATTCGAGGCACGAGTATAAATTGGTGGTTCAGGCTGGTCAGGTTGGTAAATCTTATATGCCTGAGGTTACGCACGTATGATCAGTCGGCACGGATTAACTATAAACCTTGCATCTGCCTCAAGGTGCAGCGTTTCCCACGTCAGAGTTTTGTTCTCTTCCTCTTAAGCTCGTTAAAACGTGTGGATATCAAGTCTGCTACCTCCGTAATAATATATATATGAGAGAGGAGAAGCACTAGATTAGATTAAGAGGTGGAAAATAGGATAAAAGACTACTCTGTGTTGAAATGTTAAATGTTCTAGTTGGATTTACAGGGATGGCATTTCGGTTTACAGGGATTTTCGCTTCGCAGGGACGTCTCTTATATCTTCTGTTGCGGACATAACAAGCTATACAGGCTGCCGAATGATTACTCTTGTTCCTGGCTCCGATCTAGTGCGTTATAAAGGTATGCATAAAGGTATGCCCAAAGGAAACTAGGGGCCCTGTCGGCGCTAGCTATCTGCTTCGTCATCGCGACTCTAAGCAAGCCACCTCCTAGTTAAGCTCCCGCTCAGACAAGCCACCTACAAGCTAAGGCTTCTGCTTCATGCTCCTGTATCTTAATTATACGATATCTTATTATCCAAAGCAATCAGTTTAATAGTTCAAAGAAGAGCAAGCTAACCTAACCTGTGTACCAAGCTAAAATATTTATAGACCATGCTGTGGTATTGCGGTAGCCCCCTATGAAGGGATAAATTTGCTCTCGCAAACTCGTTGACTTCCTGCCTATTTTTACACTTTACTTGGCCGATAATGTTTCGCCGTATTCGGCGAGTGAAGCGTATCTCCACTAACCTTTTAGAAGAGTACTCGAAAGGCGAGCTACCCAATCCACATGAGCAACCGCTATCACCCGATCTTGAGAGTAGGGGAACGCAAGGAAAGCTCCTTAGATTATGGTTAAGGTCTCCTTGGGAGGATTACACTCTCGTTCGGCCAGCATCGGCTGAGCCTTCCCTGGCCAGCCGCCAAGGAATGTACTTCCACAGAGCCACTATCCGCGAGTTCCCGAATTCGGGTGGCATACAACTTCTCCAGGCACTATCTGGCATTGAACACCCTAATATCGCCAAAGTATATGACGTATACTGCCACGACAATAAGATTTTCACCGCTTCGGAATACCTTGAACTGTCTTTAACTAATATCAACTCTCAGTCCTTTCCGTTTGAAGAGTGGGAGGTGGCCACTGTTATTGTTAAGGTAAAAGTCCAGTGCAAACTTTTTTATATCTGCTTATAGAAATAGGTTCTAAGAGGGTCGGCATACCTTTTATTAAAAGGACTATCTTGCAAAGAGCTGTCAATGTCTAACATTCGAATCTCTATAGATGGGAGCATCAAGATTAGTGAGCATAGTCTTCTGTATTTGCATAAACTTACTAACTATGTCTTAGTTCTAGATTTGGAACAATATGGGCGGAAAGCATCGGATGAGAGTTTAAGGCTTACACATGCCCTCCTAGATCTACCATATATGGCCGAAATAGTAGAAGAGATGTTGCTACTACGATGCAGCCTTGATAATAATAAGGCTTGGTCTAAAGATACTCTTGATTTCGTCTCGTGTTGCTTGTCTGGATCGATCGAAAGCTTAATAAAAGTAAGTAATCTACCTGACGACTCTAGGACCACCGCTTACAGTTTAGCATCCTTTCCTAGCCTATGCCAAGCCCATAAGTAAACTTGCGCCGCGGGTACGATTCGCCGTTGAAGCGTCAAGGATCAACCCTTTGGATATAGAAAATAAGTCTGTGCTGCGAGGGCCAGGTGTTTTCGGTAGCTGAAATAGACTAGACTATCCAGATAATGACTTCTATAATAGAAGATATCGTCCATCCTACTTTCAAACTGAAGATGTCCCTCAATTGGTCATAATTACCAACTATACCGGAGACAGTAGAAGCCGACCGAAACCTACCCACCATAGCTCAGGAGGCATGCGCGTATAAAGGACTGTGAAGTAGACGTAGCAACTCAAACGTAATTGCGGGCACAGAGTATAGAGTAACGGCTTGATTGGGATGCAGATAATACGATGAGACGTCCAGCTCATTAACCTTGAACCAGATAGCTTCCAAGTCGCCACTCGACTATCTCACTCTGATTCCTTTAACCGTGGCTCTTCGACGATTGAAGCTGCCCGTCTTATAATAGGACGGAGATCTATGGATTCCAGCCTTGGCTCTGCCGATAGACCAAGAAAGGAGCGAATATCCAGGTGCCGTCCTCTTCCTAGGCTTAAAAATTTTCAGGACTCTAAGAATGCTTATTATGGCCGACCTCTATGTCAACCTCGGGCTATTGGTCAGGGCTCTTGAGACAGGGTCAGGTTCTGCAAGGAGAGGTGCCCGAGTTGCTTCCAATGCAAGGAACTGTTAAAAGATATGGTAGTCAGGTTTCTTTGGAAGATGTATTCCTATTCCTCTTGCGATATCAATATCCAACCACTCCTCTAGCGTATAGTCAGCAAGATTGCTTTTGAATTCCCGTCTATTGTAGATGATAGCCTCCACGTGGTGACGAAGCTCACAAGTCGCTATCTTAGGAAGCTTAACGAAACTGGATGGCTCAAGAGCTTCGAGTTATAGCCGTGTATCATCGTTCAAAAGTTCGACGGATCTTTCGAGAGAAAGTAGGGGAAGCCACATCCGCCTGAGGTTGCCTTTACCCCGCCATAGTCCATAGGTATATACGTCGAGGCCTGTGATAGCGACGATGCTGTGGGAGGTTAATATGAAGTTACAACTATTGACAAGGGGGTCGTATCGTACTTCGCAGTAATAAGTTGACTAGGAGTAGTAGGCACAACTATTTCATCCGAAGAAGTGACGAACAAAGTTAATATTTCATCTCCCATCTCGACTGCCAATTGCTAGGTGGATCTTGTTCGAGGGTGCGACAAGAATTCCTGCTTGCCATCTTTGAATTCCACTAACGAGGTCGAGGGAGGGCTTCCATCGCATGTCGGAATGCTGGTGATGTCCACTTTCATCTACTGTTCTTTATCCTCCGTCAAGAGACCATGGATTGTCTCTGCCAGTGTCGAGCGGACCTCTAACTCTGGCTTATCGGGGGAAGGCCAGTCACTCGAAAGACCGTTGACTTGTAGCTGCTCGCCATGTCCGAGGGTGAGCTGTCGCAGGTTTAGGGTTTAGTGGACAACATGTGTTAGGTAGTGAACGACGGTGCTATTAACTTAGGATGATCTGGTGGGAACTAATCCAGACTCGGCAGTGAAAGCTAGTAACTGAGGTGCGGGATGTAGAAGGATAGCGTGAGCTTTATTTCGACGAGCTGAACAGTTAAGGTTCATAAGGCTGAGTCTGCCTGTTGGGTTGGAGCATTCATAAGTGGGCTGGAATAAAGTTTATCCATTCCAGAGTCCACCCTATTACAATGTTTAATATAACAAACCTCACTTCGAGGCGGTTTGACACCTCCAATAGTGCGAACCACTCCCATGGCGTTACTCCAGACCCAAGGTGGGCAAACGACATAGACAACCAGATTTACGAACACCAAAACCCTTTCAATAATTCGCCCGCTATATTCCTACATCTATGCTGCGATCCGAAAGCCGAGAGATCTAGGAACCAGTGTCATATGCCTCTATCCGCCCTGTGTTGTTCTCTTTGTTCAAATTTGTCCGACGTATTCTCTAGGTCTGATAGTAGGGCCCACTGAGTCTCGTCAATCATATTACGGTACTCCGTGAGGAAGGAGGGTGTGGGTTTGAGGGTGCCTGAGCTCCTATGGAATATAAGTCTAACCTTACAGACAAGAGCATATATAAAACTTACATTCCAACCCTTATTATCTCAATGCTGATGGTTGACGTGGACAATTTGAGTTTGACTGTAAGGGCCGCAATATTTGCTCCTCGACACTCCAAACGATTCCAATCCTGAGGGCCGAAGTCTACTTGATTTTCTCATTGAGATCTTGACAGGCAGATCAAGTGCTGCGAATTCATCGCCCGTTTCGCTCATGTTTTCATGGAGAAGTCCCAAGGCGGTGTCGAGAGCTCGTAGCTGCTCTAGAAGATTTGATACAGTTCTCTCCTCTGGAAGCCCACGCGCTGTTAGGAAGAGAGACTTGCACGGTTGAATGGCAGATGTAACTAATTGCTTTTTTTTATCCATTGTGGCATTTGGAAGATGGAAGCCGTTGTTGATAATTCGTCTCTTCCCGCTCGTAAAGTGCGGGGGTTCTAATAATAGAATTATCACGTGGTATGAAGCCAGATGTCCCTCGAATTGGGAAGGAATGAGCTTGAGATCGTCAGACTTGCAGAGCAGCAACATCATGGCATCAATTTTTCTATGGATAATCAATGGATAATTAACAACATTCCTACTTGCAAGACTAGTTTACCCCCACCAAGATCTTTCCTCAACTGAGTGGTAGCAACAAGACATACCTGTCCCCGCTATTAATTATATTCCTAACCAAAGAAATTTTCTCGAGTGGCATCTCCCATTGCCTGACACCAAACGGCTCGTCCTTGTTAGATCCTATAAGCTTAACCATCGTCCCTTCTAGGAAGTATCGGTGGCCTTTAGAAAAATCTACAATACATCCTCTAACAAAACCCCAGGTGCCAAGATCTTTTAGGTAAAGGTTGGCATTTCCATTGCCTAGTAGAGGTGGCCTCTCTGGATCATCGACAAATATTAGCTTCTGGAGTTGGCTGGATTGTCTTAGAAATTCCGGAAGGCCCCAGAAGCAATGCTCCCTTATCCTAATCGCGAGGACTTGTACCGATCGAAAAGCTGTACCAAGGACGCTAAGTATCTCGTCGACGTTCAGACACTCATCTGGAAGATCTAAAAAGAGGGAGTCTCGATACCAGTTGATATAGGTAGAAGTGCTATTCTCATCGTTAAACGTGATTTGGGTATATCCTTTTAGAGCCTCCCTCCGGGACTCTTGACACACGTTTCGGAGCTCGACCTGCTCTGTTACTACCTCGACTTCGCCGGTGAAATCTGCCGGGTCCAGCCTTGGAGTAATAGTAATGAGGCGATACGGTAGAGATGTTCTCCAAATCTTGATCCGTAGTTCGAGCGGAAGCTTTGGAAAGCCAGGGAACGCTGGTGCCGGATTAATAACAATTTCATCGCTTGTATTTAATCTGTGAGGCTCGTCGGGGAGAGGTGATCTGCTGCATCCCTGGTGAACTGATGATCGGTGGCGGGGAAGGCTCGCTGAAGGCAGTAGTTGTGCAGATGGCAGAGGCATGTCTTGGAATAGGGCTGGTATGATAATTGACTGTGGAATAGACAGAGGCGCAGAAATTAGGTGTTTACAGTGTAAGAGTGTAGAACTTGCTTCACATATAGAAGATCGCTTATAGACTGCTTCAATGGAGATCACCGTGGTAAGTGGTCGCTATGTCCCCAAAGTCTAAAATAACCTGCCTCAAATCTCAAGCCCTCTCATGAGTCATGTCAAGGATAAACCTGTCAAGCACCTAATCAGCACGGCATGTTATGTCACAATATCGTCCCTATTACATCCACGGCCCTGCACAAGTGTAAGCCTACGCCTAAACATTTACTCTACGGTATTCCCTAGCTAGCTCTGTGGCATATAGGGTCATCTGTACGGAATTTAGATAAGTGAGTCGCTAGAAAAGCGAGGCGGCTAAAAGAGGAGGTCGCTAAGAAAAGAGGTCGCTAAGAAAAGAGGTCGCTAAGAAAAGAGGTTGCTAAGAAAAGAGGTCGCTAAGAAAAGAGGAGGTCGCTTTAAGAAGGGATATTATAAAGCAGGGAGCAGTTGAGCTTAGCTAAAGACGCGATCCAAGTGTTGGATGCTACTGGGAAGGGTTAGGATGATCAATTGTATCTACTGTGAGAGGGTAGAAGTCTAGCTAAACCAACCAAGAACCACTTGACTGCAGGAATCAACAAAGGTAGGGGGCAAATAGGGCCATAGGGCCTCATCTCTTCATTCAATTGATTAGAAGGAGGGTGGGTGACAAGTGTAAATTCGCTGCTTTTTTAAGGGTGGCATAAGGCCAGTATTTATACAAAAAATCATTAGTTCAATTCGACGAACACGTGCCAAGTCATGTGATATAACTTCCTCTTCTCCCAGCCCTTATTCTATATTCTATGTGTATCTGTAGCACGCCTATACTACCTCGACAGGATCTACCAAGTATACTTGAGAGATTCTATGAATTCTCTCGTCTTAATTTCTGATTTCTATT
Source organism: Neobulgaria alba (assembly GCA_003988965.1). NCBI lineage: Eukaryota > Fungi > Ascomycota > Leotiomycetes > Helotiales > Gelatinodiscaceae > Neobulgaria > Neobulgaria alba. The sequence goes on from QYAM01000084.1 coordinate 21,964, forward strand.
TCCTCTTATCCTATTTATATTACTATAGCTTTTTTAACTATTACGCCTAAGCGCTGATCAAACTCATTCCAGAGCGCCACCAAATATCGAAAGACAAGCATGTGCTCTCTTCTTTCCACTTAAGACACTCCTGCTATCATCACTCAAGAAATCCTCATTTATTAAACCCACGAGAGAAGTGAAGGCCAAGATACCAGCTGAGATAGCGTCCATAATTTTAACCATGAGGAGGCCGACTTATGAGGCGGTTGTGTAGAGAGTGTGGGTTGTAAGGCCGATAGCTTAACCTACTGATATACTATAGAGGGCTTGTCGGTGGGTCGAATACGGAACAGGGAGTGAAAATGGGGAAACATATATGTGCAACCACATACAAAAGCTATAATCCGGGGCCGGTAGGCCTTTTACCACCAGGCCAGTGCTACGATTCTAGATCCGAGGGCTACACCCTCGAATAACTCTGTGATGGTGTCAGTAAGTGAACCACTACGAACACGGGGAGTAACCGTTGTCCGTCTTCAAATTCTGCTTTAAATTCCCTTCTCTCCGTTCTCCTGAATACTTCCATCCTGTCAGCCATAGCGCGCTTCACTCTCATTTCTCATGATAAGTCGATCTACAGTCTCAAACTTTCTAACATAGTTCGCATCCACGATATAAGGCTCTTCAATTGAAATTACACTAAATGAATCTGTAACGGTGTGTGGAATTATAATAGCCTTAGTAACACTTGGCAGCCTTGAGAATCCCTAACTTAATCAACGGGGGCTTGCTGCACAATTCGTACTACTATAATTGCTAAGTCCCAACCCTGGTACTTCTCTATGACTCCCCTAACGTAAAACACATCAATTCTACCGAATCTAAGAAAAGCGTTTTTCTTCATCAAACTTGAAGCCAGTGTGGGTAGCAGCTGACGCTAATCCCACTAACCACTTGAGACGTTCTTTCTCACAGTTACTCTGCAAGAGCCTATGCTACAAGATGTTAACACATAGGCAAGGCTTTATTATTAGATACATGCTACTTACCTGGAGGAGCTCGTTTACTGAAGTAGCGGATGTGGTCGTGGCGAGGAAATCGACCGCATCACCGTCAGAAGGGTACCGGCCAAAATCCTCTAAGCCAATGGCCCCATCGTCGTTGGCGTATTTCTGCATCACTTCCATTGTTATATACCCCAACGCTCTCACGTCCCGCAAACGTGGTTCGCCTATGACAATCTCGCGGCAACATTCTTGGCCGGCTACGGTTGCGTAAGCATAGGCAGAGTGAGACCAGATCCTGACTTACTGATCTTAATAACCCCTTCAATAGAAAGGAGGATGTTAGAGCAACTTAGGGAGCCATGTTGCAGGTTATACTTTGCAAGATATTCCAGGCCTTCTAGGATCTATATTAGTTAGCAAGGGACTATATATCACCTCTTGAAACGCACCTGTCTGAGGATGGCTGCCAGCTCGGATTCTCTGAGATAAGGAGGAGATTTTACGACGTGGGCAAGCGAAATAGGTACATGCTCGAACACCGCATAGTGAGAGTCTTCAAAGTTGAAGCACTGTAAAATATGAAGGAAGTTAATATGACGAACTCTTAGTAGCATTCGGATCTTCCCAACGGTACCGGGGCCATGAAGACGCTTCACAATAACGGAATCGCGGGTTTCTGCCCGGGCGGACGCAATAAAGACGAATCCACCGAGGTTCAACTCATAATCGCTACGGAGACTGTTCCACGGCGACTCGTGTTTGATGACCGTTAAATCAAGCGCGCTGATTCCACGCTCGGCTGCTTGGACGAGTGCGAGATCTTTGTGACTAGGCCCGGTAATGATTAGGTTTTTGTTCGTGACTATGTTCTTATGGTGCTTCGTAGGAGGATGTTCGAGTGGTACAAAGGCCCTCTGCCTCTTCGAGCTCGGTGTGGCATCGCTTGGAGGAGCTAAAGGGTCTCGACTTAATATAGCACTCTCAGGAGCGGATCGAACTGGTGTGCGGGATAGTGGATTAAGCCCACTTGGATCAGGCACGTTGAAGAAATTGATTTTCGTGCCGCGGTCGCGAGGGATCGAACCCATCGTTGCGAATATAAAGGGGAACGGAGAGTAAACTCTAAATAATGTAAGAGGGTTAGCAAGCGACTTCGAGCATTGATCGGAGGGAGGCGATGGGGCCTTTCAGTCTGCTTAAGTTAGTGACCTAGTGAAAAAAAAGATCACCTATATAGTTCACAAACATATCGAAGGAATCGGGGTAAAAGAGCCTTGTGCTCCTTTTGGAAGAGTCCTCTTCGAGAGTGGCCATAGTACAAGAGTGAAATGCTCGGTCCCAGGAGACGCCACTCCTACCCCCCCCTCCTAGGACTCTCTTCATCACAGTTCCCTGGCTAAGGCAGGCCATCAAGATGCGACAGTCCCGAGCTCGAGCTGAGGACTCCAGACTTGACGCTGAAAGACGTCTGAAATACCTAGGTGCTGCCCGGGTCAGTCTTGACGTGCTCCGTCTCTATTGGGACGGGCGAGACTTGCGAAGGGAGCCCGACAGAAATCACGTAGAAATTCTAAAGGAGTGCTTCTACAAGGAAGGGTGCTATCCCTTGCAAGTCCGAAATCATGTACCGGCGACGATCAATCAGCAACGCCTTGATACTGTATTGCGGGATTCGGGAGTTTCTGCACTCCAACTGCTGACTCAGCAGCCGAACGGATGCCCCGAACTGGTCTTTCCGCACGACTTCAAACTCGACTATCTTCACGGACTACATAGGATTGAAGCCGCACGAGAGTTCCTCTTGCCAACAGACAAGTGGTGGACAGTCGATCTCTATCTTTCAGGTAAGCTCAAGTAATTTGAATTAGGTACGAGCTAATCACAACCCCCGCTACTAGACATCTGCGCTGATCTGAAAACATGCCTTATCGAGGAATACTCCAACGAGGAGAAGCCTACTGATGGCGAGATCTATCGTAAGATACGTCAATATGAGTATAATCTTAGCTTCAAGAGGCGATGGCAAGCTCGGTTAAAGGGGAACAGAGCGAAAAATCTACGCACCCTCCTTGGCGATGAGGAGTTGACCGAGGCCTTCGACGACCTACTGGTTATTTACGGCCTCTGGGACAATGGAATGATGTTAACTACACTACATAAGATAGTAGCTATGAGATGCCGTGAGGTGAGCAGGAAGATGATCCTATGATATTAACTAACCTTACATATAGCCAATCCTGAACTACCTCGGTCATATTAAGAAATTCTATTCAGATCTAGTTGGGGGGGATGAGCGTGCAATGCGGAGGATTGACCCCGCTACGGTGAAGGCCGTGGAACTGCGAGCACCGCGAGCATCGATGACAGATGCGAAGATTCTCCGCAGTCAATTACGAGGGGGTGAGATATTCAGTGCTTTTAGCGATCACGAACGTGACGATATTTGGAGCCGGCTACAGATGTTTGAGGGTCTCGTGCCGTCTCTCTTCACGTTCTTCAGAAACATTCCATATCTGCAGCTCCTCGCCGACTCTATGAGGCGATTAACAAAAGTGCCTAAGGGGAAAAGTATTATCGACGCTGTTCAGCGAAGGTTCTCCGGAGTCAACCAGGAGGGGGGTCAGATCAAAGTCCAAATTACAGAAGATACTTTTATACGTAGGCAGGGCACCCGCGCAGACCAAATAGATTTTGGAGTTCGACATCTATTCGCCTTCGCCATGCGCTTTTACCCTGACATGCCGAAGGAGCCCGAAAAGCAGAATCCTGTGAAGAAACCGAGGGCACACGTAGACCCCGCTGTATTACGTCGCTTTGCCGATCTTGCAAGTGAAGTAGGGTTTGAGTCCCCTGAGATCACCGCTTTAAAGGAGCACCTAAACACGGGAGTTGTACGAGATTACACGCAATCGGGGCCTATTCTTGTCACGTCTGGACCTGGTGTTGCACTGGCCGACAGATGTGGGACTCCACGCGATTGGTCGTATGAAGAAGATCGCGACTTCTTGTTTATCAATCATCTACACGATGAACGACAGGATCAGGCCGAGGGTATAACATCCTTTTTTGTTCGGAAATCTATATACCTTGCATTCTTTGGCAGACCATCAAGTGTGGGGACAGCCGCAAGTTCTACCATGGGTGATTCGCCGCGAGGTTCTTACCAAAGCTTAGAAGATTCGCCCCGCGGCCCAATTCCTGATGATTCACATCGGTCACAAAGACAAAGCATGAGTCAATCTCAAGGAATGCCTGAGGACCTGGAGGGGGCTATAGAGGAAGATATAGAGGAGGACATAGAGGATATAGACAGTGTTTTGTCCTATTATAACAGAGAAGGTCAGAGCCTCGAACCGTACAGACCGAGCGAGCAGGAAGAAAGGAGGCAGGAGCAAGAGAGGCTAGCACTGAATGCACAGGAGCAAGAGAGGAGACGGACGCATGAAAAGCTAGATCAAGAGAGGCTGGCACGGGCAAAAAGGGAACGTAAGAGGCGGGAGCGAGATCGACAGGAGCGAGATCGACAGGAGCGAGAGAGGTTAAGGGGACAGAGGTTAGAACAGAAGATACAGAAGAGGTTGGAGCAGGAGAGGTTGGACCAGGAGAGGCTAGAGCAGGAGAGGTTGGAGCAAGAGAGGTTGGATCAGGAGAGGTTGGACCAGGAGAGGTTGGACCAGGAGAGGCTAGAGCAAGAGAGGTTAGAGCAAGAGAGGTTGGACCAGGAACAACTAGAGCACGAGGAAGTCCAAATCTATCTCAAGGTCTGGCGGCAAGGCGATTGGAGGGCGTTGCCATCACTCGCCGTCCGTCCAACAGACCCTTCCGAAGTTGAACGGCTTGCTAAAAAGTACCTGAGGAAAAGGTTTCGGACTTTTAATACAAAATTACAAATGCTAGCTCCACAAGAGTGTTTCCTAGCGGTTATAGATGATAGGACACACACGATACTTCTAGTCGCTCAAGACGACCTTAATATTGATGATAAGATTCTAGATTCTGTATCTAGAATTCGTGCCGACGCATTGGAGAGGGTTTTGGGTTAAAGCGTGTTGCCACAGATGATATATCTCAAATTCACCATCGACGGAAGATACGATAATATCATTAAAGTCAGAATTAGAATCGAACATTTTACGCGTACTCGATACGTCTTAGCCATGTGCTCTTTTGTACAGGAGAGGATTTCTTACTAACATATAGTGGATACTCTTAACACCACGGATAGCCGTGAAGGCAGCCAGATTCATACTAGATACTGGACTCTTAGATCAGTTCCGGCACTTTAGAATAGCAACACAGATACAAGGAGAACGAGATACCGAGTGGTAGTAAAAGGAGACAGAGATATTCAAGGACCAAGAGAGGAGACAAGACTACTAAGAGCAACAAAAATACAGCAGCTATACAGAAAAGCCACAGCTATGCCCACGGGAAATTTTAAATAATAACAACGGCAAAAGACCGAAATACCCCCCAACTTATTCATTTAGGACGCGACCCCCCCCCCAACATTATTTTTTCGGACCCAAATGCCCCCCCTATGTAAGGTTAAATCCAGTTAATAAAACCGACTCTATTTTATTATAATCAAATAGAGTCGCGAATAAGGTGAGCAAATAGTAGCGAAGTTAGGTTTTGCATAGCCGTGGGTAGTAAAAAAAAGTCACCAAGCAATTTCCATCAACTAGCACTACCAAACCATCAAACAAGCACATAAAATATCTGCGAAACCCCATTTTCAATCCCAATCCATGAGAGCAACTTCCTGCAACCATTTCCAACATCTCCCCTTTCCATCACCTAACATGTCTCCCTCAACAAGCTCCTGCTCTTCCATCCCACACACCCCTAGAGTCAGCAAACCCAAATTCGCCACAATGGAAGGAGAAATGTCATGCACACCATGCCCAACAAACAGTTCTTGGAACACATGCCCAGCAAACACAGGAGAGAGAGAGGAAGAGGGAGGAGAGGAGGACACACTAGAATCCATCTGGGGAGTGACTCCCCCAAGGGAAATCATGAGGAGAATTGGGATTGGGGCAAAGGGGACACAACCAACAACGGGGGGGCCAAAGGACGAATATTATGACCCCCTGAACAGCGAAAGCACTTGCAAGGACATGTTAGAATACATACAGAAGGTCCATTTGAACAATGGGCAGAGGGGAGATGACTGGCACTTGGTGGACAATCCAATTGGCTTCTCAAGTGATGCTCAGAAGGCCAATTGGACTATGCCAGGAGACAAGAATGATGTCAAGGGGATGATGACAGTGAGCCACTTTATCAAGCACCCATGGGGAAATGGTGAATCCACCTACAAGATTGCACTCTTCTGCTCATGGATGAAGAGTTGGGTGGGAATGGATTTTGACACATGGGCAGTGGATCCATGGCACTGCTGGGTGGCCATCAAGAGAAAGCTGCCAGGAAAGAGAGCTGGGAAGGAGCTAATCTTGTGGGACCCAAATTGGGAGGCACAAGCTGGAAGTAGACCAGCAGGAATTGGGGCCCAACAGGCACTGATCCAAAAGTGCATTGAACAGAAGGTTAATTTGGAGGCAGTTTGGATTGGGGGCAGAGGGAACACCAGCAAAGGCGAGTGCCTGTACCTGTCAAGTGAGTATATTAGGCACATCTTTGAGGGAGGAAAGAAAGGAAACCTCCCAGGGGTAGGAAAGCTGGAGGAGGTAGGATTTAAGAGGATGTTGTACTCAGGAAGTGGCAAGTTGTGGCCATGGGAGGCAGGAAAAGGATTGCCAACAAGCCCTCCCCCCACTTACATAAGGAAGAAGGCAAAGGCAAAGGGGAAGAAGGGTGACAAGGACAGAAGGGAGAAGAAGAACAAGGTGAGGGCAGCCAGAGAATAGCCCTCGCTCCTTTGATAGGTGGAATTCCTTTGTGACATGGTAGTCACTCATTTATACTGTGTAATATTTCTTTGGAACTGGTGGGGTTAATAATTATCTTCTTTAACTAGAAATAGCCTTAGTACTGCCGCAGGGGGCACGTACCTTCTCGCCCTTCAATGCGAACCACCTCGCCCTTTATCCATACTGTATCAGCACGACAATCAGATGGATGATACTCGCAACGACAATGCGTCGCGGACTCTGGGCCATGAAGACCAAGATAATGCTATTAAGATTCGTCCAGAGGCTCACGATCCCACCACCTTTCCGACCCCAACCACCGCGTTACGGCCTCCCTCGATCTTTATACGAACCTCCTTACCCTTTATCCATACCATATCAGCACGACAATCAAATGGATGCTACTCGCAACGACAATGCGTCGCGGACTCTAAGTCATGAAGACCAAGATAATGCTATTAAGATTCGTCCAGAGGCTCACGATCCCACCACCTTTCCGATCCCAACCAACGCGTTACAGCCGCCCTCGATCTCTGTAAATCCACATTATCAAATCCGCTTCCGACATCCCCATTATCCCGATTTAAGCAATGTGCTCCTCACTCTCTTTGCGCCAGACACTCCAGCCGGAGGCATCGAATACGGCGTTGCGCACGCTGCTTGTGGGGTGATTAGTGGCAACAGATGGAATGGCTGGTTTACTGCTATAGCTGATGGACCCGCTTCGACCCTCACCTATGGCGATATTCTCTGCGAACGCGACTACTACTTTCATCTGCCCGAATCTTCTCTCAAAGCTCCATATGCCATTGTCCCGACCTTCAATGAATGGACATTTCCCCATGAAAATCTCCATCCATGCTGGCAAGCAAATCAAGACCACATACCCTTGGCACAGAGCAGATTCGCAACACCATCATCTCTTGGCGCGGCAGTTTTTAGCAGAGACCAATCATGTCGGATGAGTGCTTTTGCGGAAGGCACACAAACTGCGCATCTCTGCCCAAGGAGTGAGGAAGCGTGGTTCCAGCGCAACGAAATGTCGCGATATAACCTGAACCCTCTCCTTGTCGCAACAGGGCCAATAGATGATACTGCGAACGCCTTGCTGTTACGTCAAGATCTTCACACCCATTTTGACGCCCACAATTTTGTCTTTGTGCCGAAGAAAAGGAGGGGAGAAGAGGGGATACCCTTCGTCACGCATTTACTCATTGCCTCACGGGAGCTGGGAACGCTTTATCACAATGTGCGTCTAAAACCAATTCCTGACGTTGATATAGCGTTCCTATTTGCTCGATTTGCCTGGACGATCTTCACTCTCGTAGCTGGCTTTCTCAAGGTTGGGGTGGAGCGCACATTGATCGGGACTACGATATCCACTCAGTCTGGGGTTCCACGAACCCTTAGTGCTGCTGATTGCAGGAAGTTGATTCCCGGGCCGAAATCACGAAGTCAAAGTCACACGAAAAGATTGAGGCGAAGATCTGACGCTGAGGTTGAAGGTGAGGTGGATGACAGCGAATAGCATCACAAGCGACAAAAGAAGGATGATCACACGGAAGTAATAGCTTATGATGCTAGCCATAGTACCGAAGCATCGGAAGAAATTACTACACCGGTAACCACTGAACATATCGACGCCCTGAGGGATGTTTGGCTTAAAAAAGAGCGCTTGCGTTCCGATCCACTGAAGGAATAGGAGGAGGAAGCTGCATGGGCTCGCGATATACGAAATGAAGACCGGGTGATGAGTCCTGAAGATGCACTGAGGCTATACAAATTCTTGGGACATGAGGAAAGGAGGCTTGAGCTGGATGAGAAAGATAATGCGGTATCATGAACGCACCCTTGGTCGCAGTGATCCCCTTGATCTTCAGATGCAGAAGGCCCTTGTGCGACACGTAACGTCAGTCGCCGTTGCACATGTGTAGCGTAAACTACTAGGTTAGTATTACCAATTTGCAAACCCAGCTAGCCAACCATGAGTTCTTCTAACAGTATTCTCCAAAGCTTTCACTTATGATAGTCCTTCGTTAAAGAGCAGACGAACACTGCCTTCTTAAGAACAAGACTATAGATTCCCTAGGACAGCTTTTCCTTTCGGAAAGAGACGCCTACATCAATTGGATTCCACTGTTTGATCTAGACGAGCCATAGGCTAGTGTTAATATGACAACGCAAGAGGGGTGCCGCCTCTCTATTATATTATACTACGCTTCGCTTAAGGGCCTAGTGGAATCAGTTGCGCGTTTGCTTAGGAAGGGGGCTCACGTCAATGCCGAGAGTGGGGATTACAGCAACGGGCTCCAGGCGACTTCAGCTAGAGGGCACGAAGTTGAGAAAGGGGCAATATAATCTCTCTATAGACACAATTTAAGGACAAAAGTGTGCTGTTACAGAATACTCTATTTAGGGAGAGTGTATTGCGTTTAGAAATACTCATCTGTATCGAGAGATTGCGTTTCGAGTTTTATGTTAGATACATACGCTAACGTCAAGAAATAAATAAAAATACCACTAGCTCTTCGAGATCGTGACCTTTTTTGAAGATCATCTTCGCTGGCAGCCGCCCGCTACATCCTCTAGCATCAACATACCTAGCCTCTAAGCAGGATATTCAACCCGTTATAACCAGACACGTTTCTCGACTAATCTTGCGCAAGGATCTCGCGGCATATTTCTCCTCGACGTCTTGTGATTGGAGGCATTTAGGAAGTGGATATGTCCTTTTCTGTTTGGTTTAGGTCAGTAGAATCTATAGTCTAGTATCGAATCTTCTCACAATCTCCTCTATAGAAGGGGGCCACGATTCTTGGTTAGAAGAGCTGTATATATGATATCGACCACGCCGAATGTTACGAACACCTCTAAGAGCCGGAGGGGACTCAGGAGCCTTAGGCAGAAGAGCAGGGGGTTCTGGGAACCATGGTGTTCTCAGGAGCTCTGTTCCTAGGAGAACTCCTGATCTCAGGATTCTATTGGGTCGTAATAGTAGTATCGTATAAGAGAGTGAAAGAGCCGCGGGAGACGTGGGTTCTAATCACGTGATGGATCACCAGGACCTTGGGGGGTCCAGGGCGATCTAAGAGAAAGTGATCCAAAGGGGTCCAGGAGTAGGAAGGTTCTATATAAGTAGATAGCATCTCCTTAGATAGGAGCTTCGTGCTCAACTTCAAATAGCAATCTTAACACATTGTTAGTCACTTGCAAAGCTTTATTAGAATACTCGGTATTCCACTGTGTTATCTCTTACGTCTATCAACTCACCTATCCTTACCTAACCCAGCGATCTTAGAAGCTACGCTTCTGCTCAGTCCTAAGGTTACCTGGATTCAGCAATCGTGACACTAAAATATTATCACGGCGACTTGAACTCCATTCTCTTTGCCGAAACGATGGGCCTTCTTCACCAAAGTATCCCCTTTATTCCTCACCCTCTCGCTTCGTCGTTTCACAGCATTGCGCAGCTCTAGAGACATAATAAGGAGTCGCTAGCGTATTGATGTAGGAGATTAATGAGTAGTGCACCTTTTTGAACATTAGTATTTAAGAGGCTTTGTTCTTATTCTACTAGAGTTTTGTATAATAATGCTGGATGGAATTTGAAAATGTAGGCTCTGTCGAGATTCAAAATTAGCTTAATTAAGGATAACTTGGGGCTAGATCTAATAAATGGCACAAGCTCGATAAGGCTAAGCATTTTCAGCGGTGGGCAAAATAAGCTTACCTAAAGTGTGTATAGTTTAAGCACGAACCTAAATAAGCCATTCACACAACAGCACGTCACTTATAAATGATAGTTGAGTTGAGATGTAGTATTCTTCTGCACATCTTTCAAAGCTAAAGCTTAAAGAGGAGCCTTAAGACAAATGGGATAAATCTGATTCACTAATGCTAATTCTGGCGGCGGCAGGAGGAACATACATTTCAATAGACTATAGGATTAAGGATGAATTAGGTTCTGGATACGCGATGCTATATAAAGAGCAGAGGGCCGAAACCTTATTCTTCTAAACGGAAAGAGTAAACACTAAACAGCGGAATCTCTAGTTCAACCCATATAATATTCGGACTAACAAGTTTCTGGCCTTAGTCGTGACCCTTGGTTTCAGCCTCCTTAAGCTTTAAAGAAAACTTAAATAAATCTAGTTAACTCTAATCTACTGTTACCACTTCTAGTCGCGGGAAATAATAAGCCACTGAGTATAACTATGCTAAGGAGGTAAAGGACGAATTATTTTCTGTATACAAGACGTAGCAGCAGGAAGAACCAGGAACGTTATAATCATTCTCTGCCCTAGTATATTACTCTCGCGTCCCTCTGTGATGCCTAGTCTGCATTTATAACACTGCTATAAACTTGCTTCAGGATCTACGTGATATGTCACTTGAGGTTTAAGGAGTTAATACTATATATTCGATCTAGATATAAGATGCTCCACGATAGAGGGGCACTAAACCAAAAGTAACAAGGGAAATCTATACCCGTTCCATCTACTGCTTAGATACCATATAATCTCACCTAGCAACTAGATACATGCGTTGTACCGAAGCCTATACTAGCGCCTGTTACGGGGCTGGTTAGATTTCTGGAAGAAAAATTCTAGGATTCTGGAAAATGGTTCTAAGTCCCAAGAAAGCAGCTTGGAGCTATCAATTCCTGTGCAGCCTATCTTTTGATGGAGAAAAGTTAGCCATTGGCGAAGACTTCATATTTGGGCTCACATCGAGAGCACAATATTCAAATCTATCGTCACGATATTGAAAATTCTCCTCACTGAAACTTCCAAGGATTATTCTGCCTTCCAAGCAGAATATGTTCGACTGTGTCTTCAAGATTATTACGGAAAAGAAAGAGAGGAGGGAGGTTATAGGATGACAGGTCTCACTTGCCATCCACATGAGGTAAAAGAATATTATCATCACTATCACCATCACTATCATCGAGAACGCGCCGCTCAGCTGCTTAATCTATCTTTATAAGGTTGGGGAATCTTTTGACATACAAGTATAACCTGATTTCTTAATCGTAATATAATTAAAGACTCTAGTATTTCTCGGTCTATTGCGAGTAATAACAGAGCCTTTGCCCTAACCTATTATATTAAGTATAATAGGTAATCCGATAGTAGAAGCTATTAGAGACAAACCTATAAGGTCTCCTACTAGTATTATATATCCTATAGTATCTTTAATCTCGATAACCTTATATACAAGAGAGGCAGGTTCAGTCTCCTTATAAACACTCTAGTTCTAATCAGGTCTAGGTGTCTTCTCACAGGTACTTTAGCTTCGATTAAAACTATTACAAAGCTGAACTAAGTCCTTAATATTACTATTGTCGCTATTGTCGCTATTGTCGCTATTGTCGCTATTGTCGCTATTGTTACTGTTTATAGCTGCCTGGGCAGTAGCAAAAGCTTCTTTAGCCTTAGCTAGATTAGCCTTTTGTTAATGTTTTTTATTGCTAATATTAGGAGTATTTCTTTTTGCTAACTTAGTGTTTTTTTTTGCTAACTCAGCTATAAAATACTAGATTTTCTTTTTATTAGAGGCCTCTGTAAGAGCTTTGGTGTCCTCTTGATTATTATAAGTAATACCTTGTATTTTAAAATTAGTATCTTTGTTAGGCTCAGTACTATGTAATATAAGATAAACTAAAGGCATAGTAATATATAAGCAATAAATATTTCCTTTAAATTAAATTATAGTATATTTCCTTTAAATATTTAAATATATAATAGAAAGAAGGGGTCCCTTATTATTTGAGGGCCGTCGCAAATAGGGGTTAGAGTACAAACAAGAGGTCAAATTTTCTTATAATAGGTTACAATCCTCTTATAATTTCCTTATAGAGGAAAATAGCAACCAGAAAAGCAATCTCGCTTGTACTTGCTCTTTTAATAATAGTTAGTTATTAAGTAACTTACTACGCTTGGTTTTTAGAAGCTAGTTATAATAAGTAGATTATATACGATTGTAGAGCTAAGGGATATAAGGATCAAAGGACCGAAAATATTTATTTTATTTTTGTCAGTCAACTCTAAGAAAGCTATGCTCGCTTAGGTAATATATCCGTTCTTTACCCCCCTCCTCGGAGGAGAAAAAAGAGGCCCTTTTGATACTAGAATACAGTTTTCTATACGCTTAGGTTTATTTATAATATAACTAGAATTATCTAATATAGTTAAGATCTATTAATTCAAGCACGGGAAATTTAATAAGCCAAGTCATATAAATTTATAACTGCTTGTGTTTTTAAAACTGAATTTACTAGACATAGTCGAGCCGTACCAAAAAGGTCCGCTTTTTTCTCCTCAGAGGAGCCCCCCACTATCACTAGTTTGTGGACCTCTCCCTTAAGTAAGAAACACAGGCTATAAGATAATAACGTCTGTCCCTGCGTCCAGAGACGCACCCTGCCTGACCTTATTAATACTAACCTAATGATCCTGAGCGGCTGTTCGTCTTCCACTTGGTAGTTCTGGAATATCTCGCAAGGGGTATGCTTGGCCGAGAGAGGGTGGCCAATTTGCTCAACTATAATTGCTTCTAGCCTCCGGGCTTGCAACAGGACGGGCAGTGGTTTTCGAAGGCCGTGCACATCTTGTCTCGCAGCACAAAGTTGTTATATTTTAGCGATTGTCCGGTGATAAGTGATGACAGAATACAATTATTTAAAACACAGCGCAGTTAGCTGACATATCTTCGGTCCCTCGAGAGTGTCTTTCGCTTGAATCTATCACGTGCGTATTTGAGCCTCTGCCTCATGATTAGCAGATATCAGCGGGGTCATCCACTTCCGCAATACTGTAACTGGCGGGGATTCAAAATCGGCTTTACAATTACTCTCTGTCGAAACCCCCTATCAGACATCCGCCATGCCAACGCTCGCTGACCTCCCTGGTGAGGTAATCACCCTGCTCGCTATTGAGCTCGAAACTGAGAATTTCCTTAACATTCGACTTACTTGCAAGGACCTGAACTCGAAATCATTCTCCTAGTTCCTAGGCTGTTATTTCAAGATTCGCTACCATATGCTAGACCGTCAGAGCCTCCACAATCTCCTCGAAGTCCCCGCCCATTCAGTCTTTGGCCCAGCGCTACATACCCTGGAGATATGTGTAGACCATCTGACTGAGGATCCTCCTTCTTACCACCCAGGCACATGGGACAGCCCCGGCATGTGGCAATTCGGCGCTGAGAGTATCGTCGAGGCTATATAGAATAAGGAGGCATACAAACGCTGTTTCGAGGACCAGAAACGCCTGGGCGACTGCGGGCTCGATACCGCATACCTTACGCGTGCTTTGATCAACCTTCCGAACTGCAAGATCGTCTGTATCAATGACACCAATCGGCCTTGGGGAGCAGTATTGCAAAAGAGACAAACTGGAGTTTTTCCAGCCTCGAGTATGGGGCACATCGAGAGCGTCAACTATCTAAAGCGTACGATCCAGGTTGTTCTCACAGCGATAATAGCAAGCCAGGTTTCGCTGGACCTTCTTGAGATATCTCCGGGCTTCAATCGAGAGGCTATGAGTCCTGAGATGCTCCCCCTTTGGCCAGATATCTGTCTGGGCCAGCCATTGTCACAGCTCACTCTTGTCACATCCCTCGCCCTCATGATCAACCCTGAAACCCGCGCGAGCTCGAACGCATGGGCACAGGACCTAGTGAATTTTATTGGGCTTTTCCCAGCCTTGAAAGAATTCAGCCTACACTTCTACGGCCGCGATAAGGGTAGACGGCTTGGTATACTTTCGACTAGCTTGCGATTGCAATCTCTCCGGGTTTTATGGATCACCGCACCAGATTGTGCTGAGGATGATCTAGCTATGCTTTTCCTCAATCATAAGGACACTTTAAGAGAAATTGATCTTGATAGTATCGATATCATGGAAGGAAAGGGATCTTGGACGTCACTTGAATATACAGTACAAGAGCAGCTATCGGTCGAGAAATTTTCTCACGCTGAATACGAGTAGACTGCGAATCACAGGTCTTAGGATGACTTTCTCGTTTCAGTTGAAGATCAACCCCAAGATCTTCACAGGCGTCTAGTGCTTCAATTCCCAAATGATGTGAGCCGTGGAATAGAGAGATCTGCACGAGCTCCCTCTTTCGTGAATAAGAACTAGGATAGATGAGATATAATAACAGGATGTACAGTGCTGAAGGGAAGGCCTTTTCATGATAATGATCACCTCGCAGCCCTGGAGATGGATGAACCAGAACCAGGGCTAGAGCCAGTATCATGGAGGGCCCCAGTGGCACGGATGTATTAAAGCTCAAGTTGTGGAGGACTATATTGCTGCAAGAAGACTAAAAAATCATTGCTTTGTTCAGAAAGACATCAAAAGTTGAGACATATACAGTGGAATTCGATTGCAGTGTCCTCTCTCTTAGGTTTATGTGCACCACAATTAGTCAGCACTAGAACTATTCTGGTTAGTCATTTTATTGTCATCATTTGTAGCATGAGGCTACTAGTCGCTACTTTAACCGCGAAGCTGGCAGTGCTACAGCCCAAGGCACAAGATTGTTTCCAAATCATTCTTAATACTGTAACACTCTGTAATTTAATTTTGGGCCTATATTTACTGAGACTAGTCCCATTGCAGTCTAGCTGATCTTCAGCCTTAACCTTATGTCCCCCCGCTCTGTGGGGGTCAGCGTCGAAAGTGGAATGTTGCCTTATTGCTGCCTGAGGACTTTCAGACCCTTGATATATTAATGCCTTAGGATTAAGGAATTAAGCGGCTACGACACGCGACACTTGTTGACCAACTCATGAAGGCATATTCTAGCTCCTGGATTGAATCCTCCACTTTGTGCTTTGCTTCGAAGTGTTGTTACTGTAACATCCCCAATATCGGTGCCCCTCAAGGAAGTCCAGCCCCGAGCCCCATGCAACCTCGACTACACAACAACGACCATATTCTCACGAAATTGCAGTACTCGCAGGCATACACTATATACTAAAGAACCTAAATCGCGTTCCCTGCCATGGAGTCCCTGAGTTACATAAGTTCGGAGTATTGTGGGCTCTGTCGTTTGCAATTTCCACCTCGCAGACTTCAAGGTGTTGATGCGTGGCAATCCTATTTTCGAGCCTGTAAAGCCACTTCCAACCCACCGCCCTTGATAGACTTATTGACAATCTATAGTACTGCGATTAGAACCAAAAAACCCAATGAGTCTTCATATGACAAATCCGACCTCGTTCAACAACGACTACGAAGGCACTGATATTGGTTTAACGGACTGCGATCGTTCTATAACAGTCACAATTTTGCCGCACACGCGACAGTTTCGAGGGAGGAATGATCAAACCGCTGTGTGTTTTCACGATTTGTGCTACGAAAGCCTGAGGCGAGTGACTAAAGGATGCACGAACGTTTTGGTTCACTCGATAACTCAACTTCTACCTACCGATGCTCCCTTCTACAAGAACATATACCTAGCCCCAGGGCAGCTTGATCCGGCTGGCAGACTTCTCGCACTTATCTCTCATGCGGAACTTCAACCTCAACCAATACCCAGAATGGAGAAGCTACCACCCGAAATCAGATCCTTTATATGGGAGTACACGGGCTTAGAGACAGCTGCCAGCTCTTACACTCTCGTGGCAGGTGAGGCTGCACGACTTATTCGTGCTATCAATTACGTCGACTGTCGAGATATATCTATTGAAAAAGGGTCGAGTGTTCTTGTGAAGACGATTTTTATTTTTGGTAGGCGATATATTCAGGACCTTTCTAGCATCAAGCATTCCCAGACAGGGTATGAGGTACTTGAGCCAGTAACAAGAACTGATTTTGCAATCCATCTTGGTGGGTTGTGTGCAATCAAGGTGTTTGGCGTTGATGGGGACAGCGGCTGGCTTGGCTACCTTCCGGAGACAGGTTGTGTCTGGTATGGAACGATTTCCGGCCCTTGTTCGAATTTTCATTGCGCTTTCAATGTGAGTCAAATGAGAACTTGCGGAATATAGTTAATCTAGGAAGGGCTTATACTGTACCAGTATCGCAAACTCGGATATATGTTTAGCTAGTCAAATTCTATGGGATCGACCCGATATACCATCATCTTTGACGGGTCCGGATATATTACTGTCCGACCTTAACCGGAATCAACCCGAATTTAATATTCATCACAACGGAACATACTGGCGCTTCTTAAAATACTTGCCTTTGCTCTCTGGCAACGAATACGTCAAGGGCCTCACTATTTACATTTCGGGTAATAATACTGTTGGATTAGAAGCCCACTTCAGCGAGACTTTACAACTGTCAGGACATCGGAAGGGCTGTCCGATACACTTTCCTCTATATCCTAATGAAAGGATAGCCTATGTATGGCTTCGTGTTGTTAACTCACCTAGTATTGTCTTTGCTGTGCCGGCAGTAGTGGTAAGACCCTCTCCTGATCTCGTATAATATGATCCTGAAGTATCATTAGATTCAAACCACGTTCGGAAGGATTCACACGTTTGGTTGCTATATTCTGCCAAATCTAGTATTGCAGAATAAGTACAAGTGGATATTGCTAAAGAATGAAGGACAAGTTATTGGATTTTATTACGAAGTCCCTACTTCCTCAGCCATCTCAAGGCTGGCCACGCTTTCGGATAGAACCTCACAGGCAGGCAAACGTCTCGTGCCCCAATTTGCCGCATCAGGTTATCCTGGTCCTCCAATCGCCGGTCCGAATGCCGGATTGTTCGTCTCATCTGCTTCTTTCAATGAGGTACAACGAGTCGAAGTGTGCCGTGTCTCTAGCCGCTGTTCTGGTTTATTGATACACTACCCCAATGGAGCGACGGCAGTCCTTGGGCAGTGGCATACTTCTCCAAGCTCACAGCGATCATGTATCTATGACACCGACAGGCCAAGCCCTGAAAGCATTTGTTTCACAACTACAAAATCGCAGAAACACCGAATCATAACTGATATCAGCTTTACTTCGGAAGATCTGGACGCAGTACCTGGTGTTGATTATCAAAAATTTAGTCTAGGAAAGGTTGACCTCCATGCCCTCTTGACATTCTCTATCGGCTAATGAAATTTCCCTAGCGTATTGCGTGGTGGTTTTCGGAGTTCTATGACGTAATAACATTATGGGACACAGAATATTTAGATATACCTCAGGAGAGTCAGATGACTTGAAATTCAATATTCTCTATCTATGAAATAACAGGACTACATATCAAATAATCCCCTTGTATGCCTACAGTAGCCCTCACATTATACCAATTATACCGTACCTGTAGTCAGATGCCAGTGGAAATCTACACTGCAGAGCCTGGTCTCCTTTTTTTTGGAGCCGAGGCAGAGAAATTACAGAGTCTTGGCTGAGAAGGAAGGCTGATGAATAGGACTATAGACTAGTAATTTAAAGTCAATATAGAAATCCATTCTCTAGATAAGATGATTTGAAGGGATATATACCAAGAACATCAATATAACATTTAACGACTTCCCTTTCCGGATTTCTTCTCCTTTCCCTTTCCCTTTTCCTTCTCCTTTCCCTTTCCTTTTCCCTTTTCAATTTCCAGATGCCCGACATCGCTTAGCGAGTAAGTCCAGAAGTGCTTCCCAGTGTTCTTCCCAGTACAGAGAAAGCACTCATACGACTTGTCTTGCACAATCACCGTCCTATCCTCCCAATCACTGTACCCTTTGACATAATGTTTACCTTCATGATAAAAATGAAACAAGCCGTCTGTTTCCCCAACTTCAAGCTTCACCTCAACATAAATTGCATCCTTTGGCACAAGAGGAGAATGCTCTTCAGCTTCAGCTCCAGCTTCGGCATCGGAATCGGTATCAGGTTGTATTGCAAGGCCCGATGAAGTCTCTCTAATCGGATATTTGACGGTATAACTGGATCCCGGTCCCGATCCAGACCCGGCGAGTTTGGGGTTGTTGTATTGTGGTGGCGGGGCCGAAGTTACTGATGTAATATAGCTACTGTGATCTTGACCAGCATGAGCACTGGGCGGATAGTCCTTCATTTGACTGAAGCCCCTTTCAAGCTCCCCTGCAGATATATCATTCCCAACGTCTTTATATTCTGCCCAATCGCCTGCATACTGAGAACCCCAAAATGGTGTCCAGGCTTCATCGCGATTATAGGTCCAGAGTCTGACGTGAGCCCCGGCCATTGTTGCAGCGTAGACAAATGACAAAGCTTGCTCGGCTTCGAGGTAGAGCTTACAATAGTCAAACGCCTGTCGCTCTAATCTGGCCAAACTGAATTCGCGGTTCGTACTGGTCCTCTTGCACTCGCCGAAGCAAAGGACTTTGACGTCAAAAGATCCGCTCTCGAGGTACTTGATCACTAAGTCACAACGTCGTTCTGAACTAAGGCTTGGCGGCTGTTCGGAAGTAACCGCAAAATTGTCGTCATTAAAGATATTCTTGTATAGGATAACTTCCATCAGAGCTACAGTTTCGTACTCCTTGGGATCTGCAATTCCGGTGTACAAATTCGCAATATGCGCTCTGTTGTACAATGACTGTTGCATCTGGGTCTTGATAAGCCCATGCGGTCGAAAGTTCGCGCGTGACGCCATTGGATCTGAAGCTATAGAAGATTTCCGTACTCTGACAATACAGTCAGAGTGAGTAGCTCAAAGGGCATGTATATATATAACGTTCTTGCTTCGCAACCCCATGAAGACATTTTGTGATGGTGGTTGCAGCCTACTTTGAGGCTCTTTCTCTTCCTTGTTTCCCATGGCTGGAAACTCGAATCTAGCACGGCCAGAGCACATGGTATAGCCCTTTGAGATCGCGCACTGCAGAGGCCAGTGTGACGAAGTGTGTTTCTCTGCAGAATATACTATTTTAAGCAACTGGATCATCCGTGTCATTGCCTAGCGTACTTTGTCAATGCCTGGAGATACTCTCACGATCGACTCGGCGCAATGCACAGTATGTTGTGCAAATTCTGGACACCCTTAATTTGTTTGAGGGTGCTCTGAGGATTTGATTTGTCACGAGATGTGTAGAGCATGTCGCGGGGTGCTCTTGTTAGCGGCATGTAAGAATCCCAAACAGTTAAATTTCTAGAACTTTTTTGCGACCGAAGCGTAGCGCACCTTTCAGCCATTCGAAGGCATCAAGCCTAACTACGCCGGGGTGTCATCGGTTAGCATCAGATTGCTTAGCAAATCACATGGCATGAGCCCCACCACTTTGCAAAATCCCGCAAACCTCTTGAATTGCAAGGGAGAGATCAGACACCATCCAATGTTGATACGAACGCTTCAAAAGAGGCCTCCATCGCGGGGGTAGGATGGCCATGCTGTCGCTTGGGGCCACGTTGATGCCATGGTGATGCACTGGTAATGCACACAGGACCAGACAATTCAAATCACCAAGAAGGACAGCTCGATGTGGTTGATATTGCAGGCTTTGTTGAAGCTTCGAAGCTTGGTCCACCTTTTGCAGCCTAAACAGCATTGAAGCCTAATTGCACTAGGGGTCTTCTCGGTCAGTATCGGAGGACGTGGGAGGTCTCGGACGCCCAAATGTGGAGACTCGCTTAACCTTATTTGCCGCAGCCAGCCAACCACGCGATAGGACACCGATGGCTTTTTATTTTTACTTTTGGCGATAATACCCCTCACAGGAGCACGCAAATCGATGCCAACAGTCAACCCCAAGCTCGGAACGCCGTAGTAAGTCAGCTTTTGACTATTCTATGATATCACTAATACTGTGCCAGGTCGCTCTACCACGCTCCCAAGACTCTAGGTACATCTTATCAACGTACGACCTTGACATCAAGACAACATCCCGCACGTCTCCTCATTTCTCTCGCTTTGTGGCAGATCAATCTCTTGCAGTAGAGCCTGCCATTACATCAGTGGTCGGCATATGCTGCAGCCTTCTCTGCTTCGCGACTCGATTGTACGACTCCTGTCCAGTCTCCCGGGACGTGTACCGCTGAGGCGCTATAATGTCTGACCTTATCACTGGTACACAACTGCAACGAGATGATCTGACTGGCCAAAACATCATACATGAACTAGACTGCGTTGGTCAATGGGCCTGCGGGGTGGGGTTTCATTCTCTAACCGATGAGGTGCAGAAATGCGAACATAAGGACAGGGAGCGAATGCTCATGCCAGTGTTCAGTGCGCTCGGATACCAAATTGAGGTTTGCAATATTCATAATTAGGCGAAACAGGTGCTGATATCTTACAGCTATTCAAATATCAGATCCTTCGCATGATATCGAGAGGCACCGTTGTTCCAGGCACGCCTGCTTATCTCATACCAATTCGAATAGAGGAGACAGCATCTGGGACTGTTTATGACACTACAATGAGCCCGGTGAAACTGGCTATTGGACAAAAAGTGTATTTCAAGGATCCTATAATCGTCGAACCAGGGATGGATTTCCTCCTCATCACAGCGCGTTAAGGCAGACTTTGGAGCGGGCGGATTTTCTCTAATGTGATTTTTCGGAGTATCTAAACCTTTAAGGAATAACTTTCGTTTGAAGTTTAAGGAGTCCCAAACACGTCAAAGTGATGCTCGGCATTAAATAATGGAGGCAAGTCAATACCTAACCAACCCGGAACATCCCACGAATGCTCAGCATTGAATATATTCGGAGGCGATACTGTGGATATTCGTCAGTTTAATATCTAGAGGGGTGGCATATAGACAAACTCTGTGTCAGCAAATCTTTGCGAGTCAATTGGTCCTGGCCCACACCATCCGCAGCAGAACCCATTGTCCTATTTTCTGAAGCATCTGATGGTGAAGCATCTGATGGATTTGTGAGCTTGCCGCATAATAACACAGCCTTGAGACAATCGTACCTTGATTCACCCCTAGGTAGAGAGAAAGCTGACCCGTTGCCATTGACTGCATTGATGTTGAGTCTGCCGACATGCTTGTGTAGCTCGGCATTCCGCCCTCGACGAAGGAGCTTCTAACTGAAGGCATCTGATGGTTTGGTATGGATCCCGCCAAAGCATCACTATGCTGTGCAGCTGTCAACAGAACATGTAATAAATTGGGGTCATTGGCAAGAGCCTCCGGTGCGTTGCCAGCCCGTGGACCACCCCACACACCCGCTATAAATTGGTTAGCTATTCCATACAATAACTTGATATCTAATAGAGCTTTACCTTGAGAATGATCTGCCGAAGTTTCTGGAACGCTGTTGTCAACATTTCTCCGTCGTCGCTTGGTATTCGACTTCGTAGACTGGCGGGGTTTTTTGTTGCGGCGTTTGATCGGTAAATCGTCAGTGACCTATACACAGGGAGGCTTTGGGAGACCTTGCAAATCAATGGGTGTTTCCAACACACGAGGAAGACTACTTACTATCTTCAAGGTCTTTTATGAGCCTCTCAGCGAGTTTCTCGTACCGCTCCCCTGAGGCCGCAATCCCCTTTCCAATCAGATACGCCATCGCATTCTTAAATACAGAGCCGTCCTTCGGTAACCATCTCTCCCATCTACGCCATGGTTAGTATTGTGCTTTTAACTCGAAGTAGAGACTAACACGCTTCTTCCGACAACTTCCCTAAGGAGAAACAAACTCCCTATGCCCAACTTCTTCATAATATTAACATATCTTGAGCCTGCTTGGATTAGGCTTTTAACACCGGTCGTAAGGTCATCGAGATCGTCCACACTCGGTTGAGATGCACTTTGATAGAGAAATTCATATATTGATCGTGCAATAGTCTGAGAATCATCGCTTGCAGGCCGATCCGCACGAAGTCGATGTAGCACAATAGAGTAGAACCTCCGAAGAATGGCTGAATGTGCACTCGATTGTCCTTGTTGTAAAGCAGCAAAAACGACTATACGCTGAGGATCAATCGAAGTGTAGCCTATATTTTGTGGCAATTGCCCCCAAAACGATGAGGGCTGCTTTGTCCATCCGTCGAAATGGACCTTGAGGAGTGCTCTTGTGGGGTGGTCTTCGGGGTCGTTAGGATCATATCTGAAGAGGGTTGCTAACCGCTGTCCACACTGTGAAGATGCTTGATTTCCAGGCACTGTACTTGGTGATAGAGATGGTTTCTTTTCCAATTTGAATTGAAGCTGTGACTCTAGCTGTTTGCTACTAGACACGATGTGGTATACAAGGTTTAATAATTCCTGTATAGATGTGACGAGCTGCAAGGTTTATCAGTACGAAATATTACATCTGAAATCCTCATACCTCTTGATTGTTAGGAAGATCCTGCGTGCCCGCATATCGAATCATCGAGCACAAACACATTGCGGTCAATTGTTGGAGGCGGGAGAAATGTTGATGTGGAAGAACATTGCCCGGCTGAGGTTTGGACCCACAAACTCGCATGTTCACGCGGAGCCGAATCCGTCCAAATTCTCATAACCGGTTATGAGAATTTGGACGGATTCGGCTACGCGTGAACATGCGAGTTTCATGGCCACCAATAGGAAATATCAAGCGACGCCACGACTTCGAACCGCATCATTCCCTTTCCTACCCGTGTCGAATCCATAGATATTGTGCTGCGTTCGAAACGGGCCCCTAACTTGGACCTTTTCCGGACGGGATAGGGATCGCTTTTCAAATCCTATCTTCACTCTCTGGCTGATGGTAGTGGACGTCGGGCACTGCGGGCAGTGATTTCACTGGTCTGGGCCAAAGCCTCATACTGGATATCGTTTCTCATATGCACGTCTGGCTATAGCCCGACCAGAAGTGTGTAGATCCCCGACGATGTCTATGGTCGAAATGTGCGGATCTATCTCAATGTATAAGAAGAAGCTGCAGAACAAGGCAACCTGCGTGCGCCCTCTGCTGCACTGTGTTCGCCTTACTTCACTCTCTCATTATTGGGGCTTCCTCTTATTCACAAACGACGAGTCGGCCAAATCCATTTGCCTTACTTCCTGTCGGATCTAGCATGCCCGCATCAGCCTCCTTCGTTGACCACCCCTGTCCTTCACCTCCTCGAGATTCATGCCTGCCCTGTATCTATCTGTCATTTGTTCTTCATTTGCTGTGTGCATTACTGCAATTAAGTTCATCGTACCAGCGTGGCGGCTCTATCGCGAAACTCGAAACCCCAAGATCATTGGCGACCCAAACTCTAATGACGACTATTTACGGCTGGATACAGGCATTTCGGCGTTCTTCGTTATATTCGGCTTGTTGCTCTTAGTATTTTCTTTCGTTAGACTAGAGGAGAAAGGTCTATAGATTCTTCTCTCGTTTATCGGGGGTTCATTTCTTGTTTACTAAGTTAGTTACCTTATCCTTTTTAGAAAGGCTCTACTGACTTTTTCCGAGCGTGTATATATGGTGGTTTACTGCGGCAACTGGCCGTATGGGCTTCGGTGGGCTCTATTGATATTTGTCATTGTGACGACTGTGATTAGTATACTAATATCCTTAAGTGTTGACTGCACTAAGGCTTTGAAGATTACGCTGCTTTCCATTTTTTTGGCAGGATACATTGGAATATTTATTGAATATTTGGCTAGGCTTTTGTTTGGGGGGAAACTGTCCTTGCTTATCCGCACTCTTGTCTTATGGAACATAGGGTTTTGTTGTTTGGCTTGGGTTGGTGCTCTGACATCTCTGGTTTTCTACTTGAAAGGAAATGTTGACTTTATTACGTCCTTGTGGGTGAGTAAGATCAAATTCAATCATTGAAGGAAAATTCTCTAATATAATGCATAGATAGATAATGCAACTGCCATAGCGTGGGTTGTGTGGGTATTATGGAAGCAATGGATAGTATTGCAGAAGGCTCGATCACCGAAGAAAGGCTTAGAACTTGAGGGTCTAGGAGGCTTGGATGAAAGAAATCGGCGTTTTACAACTGGATGATTTGTTGAGACAGGACTCTGCGACTCGACTGGTGGCGCCTTTAGTTGTACACGTTCATGATTTAAATAGGAAAGGTTGATCGACAATGTTCTCCGTGATAGAACAAATACATTCTGTATAATAATATAAATATACCCTAGGCAGACTGTCATCGTTGGTTCAAAGTGAGCTCTCGTCCCAAGAGGATCACACTCAAGTTCTGTAGCTTCCGATTAGTACTTGGGGTCCATCGTATTTTTAACGGAATCCGTGCCACTTCTCGAGGTATCTTGACGATATAAGCAGGTGTTGGGACGCTCTTTGCTAGGATTCTGATCAACGCCGGTCTATTCTTCGCCAGTTATTATATTTGGTTCTTCTACAACATCTTTAGCATCGTTTTCATCTTAGGAATCGGAGCAGCTAGAGCCGGCAAGCTCTTCCACCGCGATACCGCCCTAAACTAGACTACGCCGACTCGAGCCGCGTTGGGGACAAAGTTATAAAGGTTCGAGTTATACTCCGCACTCTCACTTCGTTACCAAGCATCGATTCACAACGTAATTTCTAAAGAGTACTAAAGGCTTGTACGAGAGATAGCGACGTTAAGTATGGATTCGTTCTAGGCAAATTCTTATCTTTAACAGTAAGCAATATTCCACATTGGCGCAAGAAATGTCTAATTTCTCGTACCACAGAAGTCCCAAACCATTGTATCATGGAGAGCCATGTGCAAACCCCGCCGAAACAACTAGCAGTGGAGAAAGGATCAAGTCAGGAATGGTTGGTGAGAGACGACAAGCAACAGTCTCCAGCGAATCTTCAGGTTCCGCATGGTCAGCCACGAAAACGAAGATCCACAGCCGCCATGAGAGAACAATCACAGCCGCGGAAGCACGGAATATGGCCAGCGACATATTCTGGTAAGAGTGAGACTATGATCGAGCCTGATGGGGACGAGGACGGGAGCGAGGGTGCACGTGTTCGTTTTGCGATGGCTTAACTCAAGCTTGATCGAGAAGAGAGAGGTAAGAAGAATGGATGGGTTCGGCGCGAGATCGAGGAAGCCAAAACCTGCTTTTTCTGTGGAGACTCCATTCGTTGGCAAGGCAGATGCAAGAAGTGTATACAAAGTTGGGTTGAGGGGATACTGCCTGGTGTTGAACCATATATGACGGATTTGGGTTCTCTTTACCATCAGAATCAAGATCGAATTGTCGAGAGCGCCAAAACTCAGACATAACCAGCTACTGCAGTTCATAAGTCCGGTAGAGTTTGGAGATTTCCCTAGGCATGATTGGTGTTTGATTAGAGGGATATTACCTGTAATATAATAGATTGTCCCCACGCTAGGGCGTAGCTAGTTCTTCTACACGACGCTAGTTATACCAGAAGTAGAAGCAATTGTATAGTGTAGTAGTTATTCAATCTAGCACTTTGCAAGTATATCATACAGTTAGCTCCTAGCTAGACTGCTCTTAGGTTATGACATTAGAATCCGAGGCAATATCAGCGCGATGACTTGCATCATATGATATTACACGTAACTAGAAAGAGGTTCGTGGCCATATCACGCGTTTACTGCACGCATTTGGGCACGGCTGCTTTGTCTCTATGAAGTAGTCTTCGTGCTCGTTGAGAACTGATAAAGTTAGCATCCTTCGGAATGTAGCAGGGATCGAAGTATACAGCCACAGGCTCAACAATTCCTCCCGCAACGGATAACGACCTCCAAGCATGGAAATCTTTCCTCCAAGGAAAAGGATGGAAAGAAGAGGATACTGGAAAGGCTGTATATTCAAAGGCTGCATGTGCATCTCAGCTACTGGCTTGGCATCAGAGTCCGGGCTCTGTTTTAATGGCGGGAAATATTTTTTGTTTAAAGAGACCATGGTAATGTGGTTTTTTTGTGGTTTATTTATGTTCGAGCTTCATTCGATATTAGACTCAGATTTCAAAACTCATAATCAGGTTAGCCTAAACTTCTTCCCCAAATAATGGCTTCCCTTACTAACACTATACGAATTATCGAAAACCTACGTGGTCCAATATCCGCACGAACAATCCCTCTTTCTTTCCCACGGGAAGAATTATCATATCATTTCGACGAGGAATTATTCGAACCTCGCAATTTCGAATCATGGAATCATCGGATGTTAGATTGGATACGAACTGAAATTCGTTATGAAGATGAAAACAGAACTTTGAAAGAACTTTGCGAGACAATTGCTCAACATCTACGTCTGGCGATTAGTAAAATTGTTCAATTGAGAATGTGGGGTTTAGGGAGTGGAGATCTACCAACTGGGGCTTTATGTGATCGTCATGTTGTATTATCATCTCTAGATGATATATTGGCAGCACTTGATTCCTTCAAGGTCGTCCGTCATAGACCTCTTCTTTATAAGGTTTATCTTCGAGAAATGGTGCTCGTTTATCTTCGGAAGGTTCTGGATATCGTGGTTGGGTTGGGTAGACTCCTATGTCCGGAAGAGAGGGACCGAGAGTTTTTTATGGCTTGGAAGGGGATTATAGAGGAGTCTCCACTGGATTTTACGTTTGATGAGGAGGGGGATTATGTGGTGGTGGAGGATAGGAGTCTTACGGGAGTGTTGTGTGATTAGAGGGAGGTACCGGAGTGTTATTTGTCGAACGTTGAGACACCTCCGGCGTTGTTTAGGAATCCGTTTCCTTATGGACCGACGATTTTAGAGAATGCGAGAGCGAGGAGGAATTAGATTATCTTAGGCGAAAATATTTCTTTTACTTAAGGGCACGAGAAATCTTTATTAGCCTTCCGCGCTTTCGCGTAGATTAGCTCAAAGATTAGGTTCCGTTGCTGCTTATCTAAGGTTAGATTCTCCGTCTTAAGGAGAAGGATATCTTATAAGATACCATTTCTAAAATATATTCTTATTCTATGACTCCTCGGCTGTTAGCTCGAATAGAATCTTGCATGCCTTTAATACTGTCGTGCTTGCCGTAATCTTTGTTTTCTTGCTTTCCGACATAATTATTAAACATCTATCACAAATATATTAGAGCAGTCTATTAAACAATTTAATATAGTCCCTATTGACAGCTATTCCACCATTCTCTAATTCAACCACTTCTAGAAGTAGACATTTACTATTTGTCCCCCTTATCTTAACAATCCTCCTAGACCAAGTACTAATCCCACACGCTACTCCCCTCCTAACCACAACTATAAACCCCTTCTTAGTCGAATTCTTCCTCTACTACGACTCCCTCGTAACAGTCACCAACCCCTCTATAATACCCTCCTATTACCCCTTCTAACTAACACACATCATCCCTAAATCCCCCACCCTCGTCGGTCCTATCGACGGCTTCTTAACCTTTATAAAAAGAATCGCAACCCTTTATAACGAAAAACCTCACCTCCCTTCCCCTACCTTCCTTTCCCGCGCCCTCTAAATCTAGACCGATCTCTTATCCTAGACGCCTCCCCCCTATCTCCCCTTATCCCGAGGCCTATTATCGAAATATTATTAACACGCCCTAAATATCTAGCTCTTCTCCTTAATTAAACCCGAATTAAAAACCCACTATTTAATCTAAACCCTTATCTTAGAAATGACTATAAGGATACAAACGATTAAGGGAGGTAAGATAAGATGTTTACTGTTTCCGGTTTTTATAATAGGAATATGTTATAGTAAGGAAGGGGATAAGATAAGGATTAAAGAGGTTTTTAGGAGGTTAAGAGCGTGGAGTGGGTTAGGGAACATTGGGTTAGCTTATAAGGTTGTGAAGAGGAGTTAGGAGGTTTAGGATAGTGGTGGTAAAGGGAGTTAGGATTAGGTTGCGTTAAGTAAGGGGATAAGGGTAAGCTTTTTAGTTACTTAGGTTATAGAGAAGGGAAGTGTTAGATTAAATTAGATCTCGATCTAGATTTAGGCTTAGAACATAGGTTTAGATTTAGAATTCGATTTGGTTTAAAACAATTTAGTCTTAGATTAGATTAGGAAAGACCTTTAAGAGCTAGATTTACTATGTCTTTAAAATATAAATTCTCTTTATTATATATAGAGATATCGTTTTCTTAAATAGTATGTCATTTGTAGATAAAGCCCTACTTTATACCTAAGTTAAAGGGTAAAGAAGATTTTCTACGCCGCTTACCTCTTAAGAATCAATTCTAATTAATAAGTTATTTAGATATGACCCTAGAGCGTGAGATTCACCTTAAACTAGTTAATAATAAAAATTCTCTATTTCACAACGGCTATAACACACTAGCATCTAGGTCTTATTTAATAACGATATTCGCATCCCGGGTTTTAAGGAAGCGTAAGAGTGACTATCGATATCTTATAAGAATTTGCACACGTATATAAAACATTGCATAGGGTTTTATTGTTTCGCTATATGTCTAGTTCCTTATAAAGAAGGCTAGGTGATTTTAAAATTCTCCCTCGGCTTTGATCTAACAATATTTAATCTTTATTAGAGACATTACCTATGTCTTTAGATTCCTATGTATTAGATCTCCTAACAGTTGTAGCTAAGGCGTATGTTTCCGATCGAGCCAGCGGACTCTTTAGGTCAAGAGACTGCTCGGCAGCCGGCTCCACAGGCGCTGCAGGCGCTGCGTCAGGCGGGGAGGTTGAGAATTTCTTGTCCTTGTAGTAAATCCACGGCCCAAGTTCAGCGATCCTGCATACAAGCCAAAGTATCCTCTCCTTGCGATCGTCTGTCATCGATAGAACTTCGAGAAATTTCTTATCATCATCGATTCTCTCGTTAGAGAACCATTTGTCAGGATAATACTCGTCAGCCCAGAGGAGCCCAGGCATAGCAAAGTCCTCTGTAAATGGACGGACAGCCTCCTTGACAAGTAACGGGAACTCAAGAGTCTCGATGCGGGCTGGAGTCGTATTATCGACGCACAAGCAAGGAGTCGGGGGATTTGAGTCCGGCATTTGGAATTTTACGCTTACGGAGCACCTGTTTTAGTAGGAGATGGATGGTCGAGTATAAATTCACCCGAACTATTTTCAGACTATGGCATTCCCGTGCGGCAGAGTCCGCGGGCAGAGACCAGGGGGCAAAAACCAGGGGGGCAAAGACAGGGGACAGGGACTCGTTTTGCGAAGATAAACACGACGATCATCTTTCTTTCAAATGATATCGCCTTACAACCATGATCTAATATCTTTTAACTACTGGCTTGGTATCGGAGCCTAGGCTCTGATATTTAACGGAATTGCGCGTTTTCTTTTAAGTAAAGGTTTTCTGGCTTCAGGATATTTTAGAGAGCTTTTTTTGAACCCCACCCCCATTTTAAATCCATTTCTTAATAAAGTGGGTTTCCCCGCAAACTTGAGGTCTCATGGATTATTTAGAGTAACGTTCGTTGCGAAGGATTTATAACAAATTCTAATTTTAAATGAACATTATTTGAGCAAATAGAGCTATGTCAGAGTAACTTTACTATTTCTCTTTAGCAAGATGACTCTGAGCCGTGTAATATTAGCAGGCTCACTATATCTTGTTCAAGATCTTATTAAAGCCCAAGGACTTGAAGCTCACTTTAGGAGAGCTGATCGCAAAAGAAAAAGGCTAGGGGAGACTGTGCTCAAAGCTAGAAAGAAGTTGCGTATTTAGATTTGCTGATATTTAGTTAAAATTCCTAACGCCTTCGAGAACAAAAGATTCCAAAGCAGTAATAACTTCTTTTCCGTGCCTAGTGTTTATCGCAGTAAACCGTCGTGATTCTGTTGAATAACTGAGACCAAACTTGCTCTTGCTCAACTGTTTTGCTAACCATAGAATTTTGAGAATTCGATGTTCTTCCCCGTTCCTAAGACACTCAATGCTAGGAAGACTGAAATTAGCAATATATTGTTTAGCCCATACAATCCCTCGGAGGTCAAAGTCCTCTGTGAGAGGTGCAGAGGGAAAAGAAGCCCTGACATTTTATTAGAGATTGCCTTGACTTTAACTCGATTCTAATACTTACGACTCCTCTATCATGAATTCTCGTTTTACCAATAATTCATTCAGTAGATCAGATAAGAGCCCCCAGGGAAAACCAGTAACAAATAAGAAGCGAAGGTGAAGTCGTGCGATACAGAGCATAAATACCACTGTGATATAAACACTTGGCAAACAAAGCTTGATGACCGAAGGCAGCTGTAAGATCCCTGATATCCGTAAATTGTAGCTAGACAGGAGGGATATATCAATGCTCCTTCCTTCGCACGACCGCGAGAAGCTGAAAAGGCCCATCAGGTGAAGAATATTAACGCGGTAATCATAAAACAACCCCTTGTCCAGGATCTCG
Source organism: Neobulgaria alba (assembly GCA_003988965.1). Taxonomy (NCBI): domain Eukaryota; kingdom Fungi; phylum Ascomycota; class Leotiomycetes; order Helotiales; family Gelatinodiscaceae; genus Neobulgaria; species Neobulgaria alba. The sequence continues at coordinate 52,968 of QYAM01000084.1, forward strand.
GAGACTTGAAGACGACGCTCATGAGGAAAGACTAGCCCCTCAGGAATTATAGCCGATCTTGCTAACCAGAAGAGTTTATCATCACCATTAGAAAACGATGCAATCTTGTGACAGTAAGTGGCAGTGGGTCTTTTGCCAAACGCATCCAAGTACCAATATCGGGCAATATCCCCCCAGGAAACGCCACTTCCTTCCTCGGGTTGGCCGCTATTAACCTCATGTTGACAACCGGCTATGGTGCCAAGTAACTCATTCCACAGATAAACAGGTTGAGGTTGTAGTTCGTTCAAAACGGTGAAGGCAAGATAGACCTGGCGAATAAAATATATGAGAGTTTCTCGCTCGATTGTCGTGGAAGCTTTGGCGGAGCTCAGGAATGGGTATAAGCAGACTTCCCACATCCGCACCATATACTCAACCAGAATTTTTTTTCTACCAAACAGGAAGAACTTAAAGTATTGGTCGACTAACTCCAGGTAGCCCTTTATGTAGATGTCCCACTCTTCCTTGGTGACTGACGAAAGCTCACAAGAGAACAAGGAGACTCTAAGTTTATCTTCCTTATTAGAGATGTCATTGATAACCTTTTTCATCTCCGTCGTTTGCTCTACAGGAGTCAAATTGGCCCATGTAAAACTCTGCGGGTGTATTGGAGCTACAAGATATGCTTCTATTTCTTCTTCTTCTTCGAGCGACGGGTAATAATATTTGATTGAGTCAATATATCTGCCGTCCCGATCGCATATTTCGATACAATCTGTCTTGTTGTCGACTATCTCCTCCTTGGCAAAAATGCAATGATGGCAAGTTCGGTATAAGCAACACTTATTTTCGCAGTATTCGGTATCGAGAGGGTTCCCTGCTTCGCACTAGATATTTTCAGGTCAAACAAGCACAAAACATAGTGGAGGAAGTAATCTTACCCTACAGCATATCTAAAATTCCGCATCCGGAGCGTAAGTCGAGTTCATGGATGTCGTATTGGAGGAGGGAGATATTTGAAGAGATAGAAACCGCGTCCTCATGCGAAATTTTTCTTCGAAAGTATCGCTAGCTCTTCTTATTTACTGAAAGTCGTTGTCGGGAAAAGCGAAGTATTGGGGAAAGGGGGTGCTGCGAGGCACGGCACGATACAAGCACGGATTAGTACAAAACGTGAATCGTGGGTACTACCATAGAAGTTTGGCGATCAAAGGCGATCTGGGTGTTTGAAAATGTCAGGGAGGGCTGCTAGTCACGGATCAGATCAAGACGATTTAGGGGGTCGAAAGAGAGTTGGATGTCCGCCGAAAGTGGAATGGAGGCTGCACGGGACATAGGCGTTTGAGAATATTGGAGGTGGTGAAGATTGGATGTCCACCGTGAGCCTTGGAGAATGTCAAGGGTCCGGGTCAACATGGGAGTAAGGATCGAAGGCTTGGAAATGGAATGGGCTGCATAGGACATAGGCGTTTGAGAATATTGGAGGTGGGGAAGGTTATTTAAGTTGTCACTAAGAAAGGAAGCAAGGGTACAAGTAATAAATAAATTCAGAGGTTGATAATCACACTGTATGGTGACGATTGAGCTAAGCATGCCGAGTGGCCGAACTCGCTGAATTGCTTCCAACAATTTTCTCAACCAAAACAATATTCCTAATACTCCGACTAGAAGGATGGAGAGTGGCAAAGCACCGGTTGTACTTGCAGTTGGCCTTAGTGCGTCAGCTTATCATGTTCGCGAAACCCTGTTCGTTATTTCGGGACAGCATGAGTGTATAGACAATGAGTTCTGGAATCAATACCTGGTAAGAAGATTTACCTTCTAAACCTATAGTGTCTTTAAGGGTGACACTTCTATTCAGAAGGGGAGGCGGTAGATATTTAAAGCTATTCATCAAAAGTTACTAGATAAGAACTGGCTTGATCCTAGAGTCATACACATAATTGACGTACAATACGTTCAAAAGGCGAAGGATAGATGGGCTGGCGATAAGTGTAAATGGGCCTTACAAGGTAGCTGGCTTGATAAACGGCCAGATATAATAGCCTGGTTTCGAATCACGTATTTCAGGGGCAATAAAAAGAAGCTGGCAATAAATTCTGGCATCGGCATATTAGTGGTACGAGGGATAGCGGATCAGAGCCAGAAGAGAAGGGATACCTGTGCAAGGAATTCCCGACTCGATCAAGGGGGCCAGACGCTCATGGCATGATACGGTTTTGGAGTAGGCTGCGAGCCATGGGTAAGGACCAATTGTGACTTCAAAGGAAACGCTGGCTGATTATCTTATGTAGATATCATGACGGCGGTCAGATTTGCTCCATTGAAGGTTCTAGAGTGGAATATTTTATCATGATTCAAACACTGATTCAGTTCTGCCCTCTTCCTGCTCTTCACATCTTCTCGTCTCCGGGTAGCGCGATTTACGCCTGAGGTATAGCAACCGTCCGAGATTTTGGAGGGTCATAGCCGCTCTCCACATAAACCAAAGGGTCCCCCCGATGTGTATGATCTGAATTGGGTTAGAAAATCCCACGTGTAGAATGTGAGGTCGTACCTGCCACCATATGATATAATGAAAATTTGGATAATAAAGGTATAATCCAAGTCCGAAAATAAGAGACAGCCCTTCAATGACGCAGAAGACTATGTTGAAAGCCAGAGCAAATCCGCTGTCGTTAAGCTTGTCATGTATTTTGATAGATAGGTAGATAGCATCCATCAAAACGTATTCGATAGCAAATGATAGGGGTGCTACCATCTGCAAAAATCGGGTGAGACCAAAAGTAGCAATAATGATGCCGAGAACAAGTCTGATAACACCGAGCACCACAAATCCAATGACAGAGCAGTGCCAATACCATGGTGGATATGTCTTAAAGTATGCGAGGAAGTGAATATACTAGTAAGATTTAGTACAGGACTCAATCCATTTGGAAAACTTGCCTTCGAAACCATTATTAACTGAGAGAAGAAAAATCGAAGGAGAATCTGGGGGACCTCGTGGAAAGGATTATTAAAAAGACATAAAAAAAGGCTTGAGGTGGCAATAAGTGGGCAGAGTATGGCTGTTTGGATCCATGTGTGTTTATGTGTCGAGATTTGGAAATAGCCATTGACCTGCTTCGCGATAGAGATAACGGCAACGCAGCAGACAATTGAGAGGATTAAAATATCGAGAACAACATTTGGTGGTCCAGACATCATGCAGCTGACAGCCCTACAATTTTTCGAGGGGCGGTGATATCATATATTCTGCTTCCAGACCCCTGGCTGCATTTCACCCCAGTGTTTCGGGATCTGGAGAAGCCATCTCCTCCGGAACCTTACCCTTTGAGCTTCCTGTCATATTTTTAAATTACCATGCCCTATTACTCCCAGCCACAACCACAAACAAGCCACCCCAGAAACCAGTCAGCTCATTTGATCATTCAATTATCTTGGAAAAGCCATTGAGAAGAATAAACGTGCCTCCATCTGCCAGGTGCTTGAAAAAATGCGAAGATAAATTCTGGAGTTTTCGCGCCTTCGTCCTCGTGGATGCCTTGGATGTTGCGGACCCACGAGGGAGCCCACTCCAGAATACGACGTACATCCCACTGGACCCGATCCCTAGGTTCCATCCGTATCAATGTTTCTTCTCCATTCTCCACGAAGGTTAATTTCTCAAGGGGATGTCTAGTTAAACTGGCCCAAACTCCGATTATTGCATTCCTGGAAAATCCAAGCCCACAGAGAATATCGAGGTCCAGACAAAGCGATTTCACGCCGCAGAAGTGTGTAAGTATATATATCGCAGCGTTTATACTTCCATTCTTATTTCCGAGTTGAAATCGCATCTGATTTTGTTTTATGCGGCTTTCGTTATTGCAAGATCTATCCTTATTTGGGATCACCCACGGCTTGTCCATTGTCACATCTTTTCCTTGGACAAGAATAACTGATGGGGTTAGAAGAAATGCTTCATTCTTAGGCCCAATATACGCGTTGTTGATACTGAGGGATTGGAGTTGGTGTTGTTCAAATAAGTCCGGAGGAAAAAGAAGCCGAAGTTTCCCTTCTTTTAAAGCAAAGTGTCGTGTTTCGCGGTTAATATGAAGGATAACTGGTATCGCTGTATGGATTTTCCAGCCTTTAAAGGGTGCGGATTCCCGGGCACCACGTATAGATTCTCCAGCCTTTAAAGAGTGCGGATTCCCAAGCATCTCACCTAATCCAAGATATTCTAGAACAGGGAGTGGAGCTTGGTCACAAACTATCTCCCAGATCATAAAACGTATCTCGACAAGAAGGAATTCTAAGAAGGTACTTAGACAAAGCTCGAAACTGCGCAATAGATTTACCTTTTGTTATCTCTGTCTCCATTGAAGAACTGTTTGACCGAGTTGTGCCCTCGGAAGTGGCCATTCACAAAAAGGGGAGTTAAGTGAGAGAGGCGGCCAGAATACAATTCCCAACCCTCACTTATGAGAAATAGAAAAAAAGAAGATGAGACCAATATATTCCCTTCTGTATGTTTCTGTTAGTTCGCGCGCTAAAAGCACCACTCGCCGAGTCAAACAACTCCGTCTCCTTCCTCATCCAGGCCCTTGAACTATCAAGTTCAAAGCCTTGCTTCGCCAATAGAGCCTCCTGCAATGCTGCCCAGTGCCCATTGTTTCTATAATACCCACAGAACTCACCTTACTGCTGTTGTATTACCTATCTGTATATTATATCAGGACAACTTCGTTTAATAATTAGATTCGGGCATATTAGTGTTCTTTATTATACATCATTACTCTTAGTGCTTTCTTTCGTCCGATCAGAGAGGACCCTGCAGGTGTGCCTCTCTTAGGGCTGTGGCTTTCGTGATGGGCCGACATGCTGGCATGAGAATTTGAACACAGACATCGATAAGTTTCAACCAGGTGCGCTCGTCCTCCCAAATCCAGTATAGACTTAACCTAATTTGGAAAGTGCAGGTCCCAAGTACGAACCGGGCCGGCTCTGCCATGTGGGTCTAAACGGAGCCACGGTTGCCAAGAGGGTCGCGACAACCGTCGCCAGCACCGTCGACGGGATCATCATTAAAATCGCCGCCAGGACCATCATCAGAACCGTCGCGAGGACCATCACCACAACATTGCACTAAGACTATCATGTCAAACAAACACAAACTTTATTGGTCCACAGACGGTCGGAATTTTCATGCAGCCCAGGATATTGAGTATCTTCTCGCGAAAGAAAAGCCAGAAATCGAAGATTGCGACGTTCAAACTGCCCTTGTGGCAGCGAACATATCGGCAGCTGAATGGTTTCTGGACATACGACAGAAACTCAACACATTTTCCAGGAAGTACATTCTCGCTTTTGCAAACAGCCATCGAAGGAAACTTTTCAAATGCATGCTACAGAAAGTCTTTGCAGGTGAGAAGTGGGAACAAACGATTCTGAGAGCTCTACGATTCGATCTTATTATACTTTGTTGCCTCGCGCTGGTCCCGGATCAGTTTGAGAAAATCAATGAACTCGGACTTCAACATGTGTTTGCAAAACAAGTCAACGAGTACTTTGACGACCGCGACCCATTCATTCCTAGTTAGATTGCGAAGACATCGAAAACTATTGCAGAGGACAGCTCCTTCTTGGAGAATAACTTTGCTAAGGTCTTCACAGAAGGTTTTCTTAACTGCGACATGCCATTTTTTGCTGTAACTAACTGTACCAGCTCTTGGCAAGTTTCTATCGCCACCAATACCATCAAAGTCCCAGCTTTTCTTCAGATTTGTTAAAGGAGAAATTGTGGAAGATGATCTCGAAAGTCACGATCAGAATAATCAACTGGACCCAACACAAGACTCAGAGCGACCTCGAGTAACCCCGTCCAACCCTACATTACCCGGTTCAGCTGTCGTGCTGCCAGACACTTCTTTGTATGTCCAGAATGAAGGGAACCATCATAGAATCGTGATGCCTCCGCCATCGACTCATCCTCAATACAGCCAGTTTCAGGGTGCCAGCTGGCCTGAAGGATCAGTCGCAGTGAATTCACAAAGTCTGCCGCCTCTAGACTCCTCGCAGCAATCAATCACTGCAAGTCACATAACGCCGGAATTTGCACGTAATATACAAAGTAACTCGACAACGAAACCGCCGAACAATAGTCGCTTTCGAAACATGACCCAGGAAAGCATTGAGAATGGGGACCATACGCCACTCAAGCGTCATCGGCAAGAAAAGCATGGTAGACAAGCCAAGAAGCCGAAATACAATGCGATGTCTGAATCTCCAATCCCAGATCACAATGCAGCACCAACATCTCAACAAGCTTCCTGGAATGAATCGTACAGACAACAAACGTTGGGATTTGATGGTATAAATAGGAACATACCCTCAGATGCGGGGTTGCCATCCGGGTCGTATGCAGCAGGTATGTTATGTTTCTATAAGTATTTGCCAATGTTAATGAAGTCACAGATGATATCATGGGAGATTACTCTCAATGGCAGCCTTTCTTTTATCAACAACCAACGCAGCCGTCGCACCAGGAATAAAACATGTAGTGCCCTCCACGATAACAGGCAGATTTTCAGCAGTTTCGTCCACCGTCATCCGTACATTACTGAAAGGTACTCCACTCCGACGCAGTATGATGGTAATAGGCCCCACTTCTTTTTTTTCTTTCTTCTCATCATTGATTCGAAATTTCTTGTTTGTCAAATAAAATATTCCCAAAACCATCTCTCCTTGCAGGTTCTTCGGAGGCCCTATTTGTAACGTGAAGTTTTCAGGTATGCCTATGTTTCTGATGGTGAACTCGTGCGTTTCTTCCGATATTATCTAAAAAGTTTGATCCATTAGTGACACGAATAATGCTAGGGGTATGGGGATCGAAGGATATACAATTCCGAGTTCCTTGGCGGCTTCCATGATGGTCTGTTGAAAGGCTTTCCTTTTGGCCACCTCTGTTGGGTTCCCTTTCTTGACCTCTTCTAAGTCACCAACATCTTGTAACCCCCGTACGACTGTGTAACTTGCATGGCGGGACATGGGAATTGAGCAGATGGGCACAATGACGTCGGGGAAATATGGTCTTCGTGATCCACTTCATCAGCGACGAATGACTGCTGTATGGTAAAGATAAACTTACCCTCGGTTGTCTGTAACTTGAATGACATAAGTATTGATGTCGCGATATTTGTTTCAAGTGTTGATGTGTTGCGCGAAAGGGCAACTGACGTGGTGACATGCTTGTTCGTTTGACTTGCGAGGCGGAAAATCTTTATCTCGGCCGTGTGGATCACGCAGTATCATCGGGTCACCTATTTTTGAGTTAGGCTCGTGCGGCTCTGCTGACACCAAGCTCTTATTTTGTACAACGGTCCTCAAATGCCCTGAGGGCCAAGTGGGAAAAATGCTGCAGCATGTCCAATCCACCTATTCAACACTCCTCTTCGCAAGAAACCGTCTCAAGGGTAACTCTGCCCTCGGATCAAATTGCGCCAGGGCATTCTCTGTGCTCAACCCACCGCCTCCCAAATATGAAGGCCATGTTCCTCTTACCAGATCTCAGAAGCTTTTCCTCGGTCTAGGCTCTGGTATCGGTGCTTTTCTTGACTCGTGACGCGCAGGTAAGTTCAAGATCTATATTTCACCCTCATGGTTTACCTACTAAGGGTCTGCAGATCTCGTTGGAATGTTTGGTGAGCTGACAGGCGACGGCTATTTTAGCAGAAGAATTCGAGATCAGATGCTATCCGACAAAACAGGACGACGCATACTCCGTGATCGACCTCGGATCACTTCGAAGACGATGCCGATAGACCAATTGGAAAAACTTCCACTCAATACTGTTGGACGAAGCATTGCCGACTGGCGCATCAAGCATGGCATGTCTGCGGATGAGAGGGATAGCGTTAAATATATCGACGTTGAGGATGCGCCTACGTGATGTAGGGGTATCGAGAATGCCACGATATCGTTCATTCGGTGCTTGGTATTCCCGGTGCTTTTGTGGAGGGAGAAGTCGCACTGAAAGGCTTCGAATTTATGAACACCTGGCTGCTCATGACCGGCTTAAGTCTGCTTGCTGCGGTTAGCTTGTGAAGCTAAAGCCTGAAGAAAGAAGTCGGCTTTGGAATACATATGGACCGTGAGCGTTGAAGAATGAGCTAGATTTACCCCCGATTATCAATGTCTACTGGGAGGAAGAATTGACGACAGATGTGAACACGCTCTTGAATAGGCTGGGCATTGGGAAACCTCCCGATTTGCGTGACATGAGGCGGAAAGAGAGGCTGGGGAAGAGGGCTGAGAATAATGCTAGAAAAGTCTAGATAGAGAAGAGTCGGATATATTTGAGAGAGCGGCTGGTTTGTAACATGAATGGTGCTTCACAATCGCTATTAATGAAGAAGCTGCTCTTCTACCTTAACGTACCTCCAACACACGCTGAGTAGTAGATTCCCGTGACCTATCTTCCTCATACTGATGGGTCTTCTGCGGCTACAGCGGAGTCGTTTCTTGATTACTCTCTCCCTTGCTCTGTTCTTGTTGGTTGTCAACAGCTGCTGCATATACGCTGAGTCTGCTGGACATTTAAATCGAAGCGACTAACATTATTAATACCAATATTTGGTCATTCCATGGCATGCTATCTGCTTCATGCGTTGTATATTGCAATTTTGCTGCAAACTCTAACAGGCGCGACGCTTTCAGCCTTCACCATCTGTTTCTGTGACGTTGGTTGTTAAATTGATGTGTGTCACATGACCACCTCCTTTTTCATTTCACACGACGGGTGGATCACATGAGCATTCACAGATAGGCACCACCTTACTTGGGCCATATGAAGAACGCTGTGGCCATAGTAGACCTCGCAAATAAGATACCGTTGCAGGGCTGAACATCTTCTTTGTACGCTCCCAGGGAAAAGCTCTATATCTTTCTTGGCTTGTTCTGCCTTTGCTGCTCCGTCCTTGGTGCAGAGAAGAGACTGCGGATTTGAATTAAATAGAATAAGGCGATATTGGATTCAATAAAATGTCAGAGGGCCATCGCAACCCCTCTAAACCATGGACTGGAAATTTGACTGTTTATAAAGGCGCAGTTACAGCGTATATACAAAAGTGACAACTAATATTTACAAACTTTTCCGTTCCTTTATTAATAACCATAATGCCTTAAATCTTTAGTCTTTATTCTCCGCCTTTGTTGAAATTGCAACCTCGACAGATCCTACCAACCTGTCTATAATATAGATTAGATTCTAGGTATACTAATTAATAGGTTAGATCATACCTCGCTTAGAGTGAAAAGTGCGTGGATCTTAATATAACTATAGAAGTAGCCAAAGAGAATAGATACTAGTAGGAACTAGATGTCCTAAATATTACGCTTATAAAGTCCGATTAATTTAATGTTTTTAGTAGCTAGCCACTAGATCAAGAAAGCAACGCGGAAAGATATCTTAACGTGGTCTTTATAAGATAAGGTACTATCATAGCATGACCAAAAGAGCAAGGGATCACGGATAATAGCAAAATTTATAAACATAAAGAGATATAAAACATAAGTGGACCATGGTTGCTGCCTATGCAATAGTTAAATTGTTGCTATTGTTCTTATTAAGCTTGACTTACCACCAGATGTGTCTCTTTATAAATAGACTTTTTAAATTGCTTCTTCAATTACTTGTCGCCTATCTACGACATTGACAGCGACGAAATTTAGAATTATTCTTAAGAGTTGTCTTAATCTCGCATTCCTAGTTATACTAAACCTAGGTTTTCTTTCTCTTTGCAACTAGCCAGCGTGTGATAAAGTTGTCGTCGTCAGCATTAAGAAGACGTCCTCTCCATGTCTCCGTCGTGAATCCTAACAAGAAATCGTTATCTTATAAGATCTTAGTTCGGAGAGCACATGTCCTTCTAGACATGCATGAAGTGCCTCCGTCAATATAGTGCGTTGCCGATATTTCGAAGTTACGCCGTTCGATATACACAGCACCCAGCCAGTTATAACATAGTTCTATAATTGTCCCGGTTTTAAGACGTCTTACCCGTTGACACGTCCCGACCCCGCCTATCTTCTCTTCCTCGAAGGGTGCTAAGAGCCAAGGGAGGATAGCACTCGGCCATGTAACATCATCATCAGCCATGACCGTGATACGGGTCTTAACAAAGGGGATAGCTTTGCAAACTTGGAGGCGTTTGTTGGCAACCGGAAATTTAAGGACTTTGAGATTACTTGCGTTCATTGATTTGGAAAACTTCCGAAGAGTTGTATATTGATGCTCAGTAGTAACGAGTAACATCTGGAACGGATTACAAGTCAACATGCTTTGTATCGTTTGTCGAAGCTCTTCGACGTCGGTGGAAATAGTTGGAAGGATAATAGTGACATCTTTGCAGGAAAAAGTTGGACTTTTCGGGACAGGGATTGATTTGTATCGCCAGTGAGCGATAGTGTTAACGACAAGTCCTAAGTAGCGTGCAATACTTTGGTGGTATATCAGTATTCTTCCACCCGAGACTCAGCCTGCACTTATAATAGGATAATAAACCGCCATTTTGGCTCGGTAAGCGGCCGGAAACATCCTATTAACCCTGGACAATCATCTCCAAAACCGGTAGACCACATGATTAAGAAGCCAGCTGAATCAGAGCAGAGGTAGGACTTTTGTTAAAGATTTTAGGGGGAAAAGCTCATATATATATTGGGATAAGAGACGCTAACACCCCAAGGAAGTCACGTACAGGCCAAAATTGCACCCACACGGCCTGCAGTCTCATAAAAGCAGAAAATTCATTAGGGATAGCATCATGCCCACATATGCACTCCTCACCAACGTGCGTTCCTCCCTGACTGAAAGTATCACCAAATGTAAGTGACTAAAGAAACGAAAGATAACCACCCATATTTGCAATCTGGCAGACTTCCCTGAGCCTATACCACCTTCCCATCGGAACATGACTACAAGCCCGTTTGTATAATCTACCCCAATCCTCCAAAGCCTCCAAATCCATAATACTACGACCCCACTAGAGAAAAACGCTACTAACATGGTCTGGCCCATTGAAGTCGCTCAGAAACTCCTTGCTCGCGGCCACAGCCTGTTTCAGGTGTGAGAAAAGTACGTTACTCTTCTGCCTGATGGCGATTTTGCGAGCTATGGCAACTGTATTCCTGATCTATTGCCTCGGTTAGTGATGCCCCTTGAGGTTTATAGCGAGTGACCTTACCTCCCGACCATTGAGATGAGTGTTACTCAGACGTTTCAATTCATTAGCAGAGATGCTTGGAGCTCCATAGGAGGTATTCGCCCGATCAAGGAAACCCCTCCATACCGCGCTCTTCGCATTGCTCTTCAGATCGTTATATTTCACCTTCAGATGAATTCTAGAAAGAGCTGCTGGATCGAACTCAGTCACACGGTTTGTTGTAAGGAGCATGATCCCTTGGCAATATTCCATCGTGCGGAGGAACACCGAGACGACGCCATTGCGGTGTATATCATTGGGTGCACGTTCCTCGAGAAATACATCTGCTTCATCGAGCAGCAGGATTGCATCCCAATGTCTCGCAACCTGAAAGATCTTGAAGAGCTGGCTCTCGAGCCGGCCTGCATCAGTGGGCAGGTCTCCGGCAGATATCTAGAAATGTTAGAAAAGGCGTGCTTCATCGAAATACAAGATATGTCCTCATACCGAGTACATCGGCTTCCTGCGATGTTCCGCTATCGCCTCCACTGTCATCGTCTTTCCCACCCCGGGTTTGCCACTTGAATTACACGTTAGTCCTTATTAGAAGACGACGATGGGGGTGTCGCACTGCAAAAGAACAATGATGCCACGCCCCTTCCCATCAACGAAGTCATCAAATTCGGGATCTGAGTTGGGACTAGTCCCGGTCTCTGTCACAGCCATTATGGTCTCTCTTTGCTCATCAGGGAGGGTCAGGCAGTCGAAAGGCACTGAGGACCACTTGATCTCCTCGATATCAGCAATTGCGAATTCAACTGTACACAAATGGATCAGCCTAACCGTCATGCGCTATTACAAGAGAAGGATCTTACCCCACAGTTTGTCTTTGAGGCTGAACCCTGGCGCTGTAGGACAGCAAATAAGGAGGTATTCGTCTGTCGTTTCGGCTTGTTCTACGACGCTGCCTTCGAGTTGGTCAGGGGATGTTTTACTTGCCAGGTCAAAAGACGTTGCAATCGAGGCATCGTCAGAAGATGCTTCACTAGAGGCCATGCCAAAGGATGCGTCCCACAACGGTTCAAAGTAGGCCGAAAGGTCAATTCCGTGGTCTAGATCAATGACCGTTGGCCTGAAATAGTTTGGATTCATCTTCCGAAAGCAGGCGGCATCAACCATGATCCGACAGTCGATACGTACTTCCACCGGCTCTCCGTCGCGCATGTAAAAGGCGCTACCATTGCAGTGACGATGGTGGGCCCCCCTCAGGGACATGAACTTCCGTCCGCATTCAAGGAGGTCGGCCCGAACTTTTGTGACATCCGGATGATATTGGAGCGGGAAAGCCGTCAGGGCGTTGATACGCTTTGATCCAGGGAACTTGGCGATCTTCAATTCGAGCGGGAATAAGCTCAGGTCTTCGCCGTTGAAATCCAGATAGCTACAGTCGAGACTCCAGTATTTCGTGCCCGCCATGGTTTTCTTCTCCTCGCCAAAGTTGTATCTGACACATCGAGGCCTATGTGTTCCGGAGCAAGTGGTATAGACCAAGGCATTCGGCTTGAAGAAGGTCCAGAGCAGGTCGTACGTGATATAGCCGGTGGATAGTAGCGACATCATATTCTGTGTCGTGTCTGCATATGCGCTTTTCAGGTAGTACACAAGTAATCCGAGATGCGTTGTTCCCTCTTGATCGAGAGGAGCGATTTCATTCCAGCTCTGGCACAACTCGAGCTCAGGAAGGGTAGTATAGAGCAAGTTCTGCTCGACCTTGCCTAGAGTGAGTAGATAGTCTCAATACAGCGGGGGCATAGCTTACAGAAAGCTTGCTTTCGCTCAGGCTAATCCCCTTGATGTCCTTCAGGACATCTCTCAAAAGATCTCGCAGAAGCTCTGATTTGACATCGATATAACAGGTCGTCACCTTGGTCTTCTTGTCTAGAGATTCATAGTCAGTAAGGGAAGATGGGGTAGCATTGATATACTGACCGACTCTGCGACGAACTACAAAAACGTATTGGTCTAGTCCAGTTACCTGGCCTACTGGTTTCAGAGATTCCACAATTGCATACGAATGAGCCTTCCCGTCCCAACTGGATGAGAGTACTCGTTAGCTGACTGGTGACTGGTACACCGTGGGAGACGTACAGCTCATCGACTGTCTTGAATTCCAGCCTCGAAGCCTCAGCTACCACGTTCTCTGGCTCATTGTCTCCAGGGGCGACGGTTCCGGGATCCTCAGATTTTCCAGTCGAGGTCGAGAGTTTTGTCTCAATAATCTTCGAGATGAGCTGCTCGAGACAATCGACAACAGATGCTTGAGTGGGAGCAATCTGCATGGCCAAGACAGCCTTTACCATGTCAATGGACTCGCATGATTGTAGGTTCGGGCTACTCGGTCGTGTGGTTGGTTGTGCTTCAGCCATCAAGGGACCGCAGTGAACCATCTCTGTTAGAGCTATTGTCAACGTGGGGATGAGAGGTGCCTTTATGTACGTGCTACACAAGGTATATACATAGTGAGAAGGTTCGGGAAGATGCTTAAAGAGCTGGATGCTGGAGAACACAGAAGGTGATGATCGAAACTCCAGAGGGGATCTATGCCCTTATATATTCATTGGTTTTCGTATCATTGTCCGCAACGGAGGTCCATTCTTGCGCGGCCGACGCGGGACAGTTGATTAAGGAAGCTGATTCCTTCATCCCTTGGGTGAACCGGCGGCACACGGTTGCAGCATGATGTGTTGGCGCCTTGAATAATCATGATGGCTTCGTCGATTCATTATGGGGCAGTATAGGGGAAACATCACATTGACGTGGAGCATTAATTCCGGATCGTGGATATTGTTGGAGGAAGAGTTTAGGGTATATTGATTGTGTAGTTCTCCAAAAATGGAACCAATCCGCATGGTACTCCGATATGGTTATTGGTAGAGATTCGTATGGCGTAGTAGCGCTTTGGTCCGAGCCACTTGATGGCACTGGGGACTTGTCATGCGAGTCCCCAGCACGCCTGCGAATCCTCAGCACGCTTGCGAGTTCTCATCGTTTTAGAGAATCTCAATGACGCCCGCAATTCCTCATTTACTTCTCGCGAGTCTCCATCACGATTGCGAAGCTCCATCCACAATATCTCGCCACCAAATTTATCGCTGGGAAAATGCGGTTGCAATCGCCATCAGATGTTGAAGCCGAGGTTTCTTATGGTGAGGCTTCGCAACGATATCTCCAGGTTCTGCGACAAGCGATACGTGACGCCGAGAAACCCCAGGATCAACTCCAACATTTCTTCCCAGATATCAATAATCTCCAGAACGAAATTAGTGTGCAGCAACTCAGATTTCACTTCTACAGTGCCCTGAAATTGACCAAGAAGAACTGGATTCCAAAGGGGAACATCGAAAATGTAATCCGAGCTTGTGTCAATGGACAGTGTGAAAAGTCCGACATCACCATCGACTTCTATCTCCATGGAGGCATCCGTGCAGTCATCGCACTCTTCTTGGCTACAAAAGATTACAACTGGGTATTTGCGCAGATAGAGGCCTTATCAGAGGAATGGCGAAAAATTCTTATAGAAGAGGTCAAGAGAATTAAGGTCAATAACCTTATCCCGGCCTGGATTGGTACCTGTGACAGATCTCCAAGTAAACCTCTTTTATTTCCAACATGGATGTTATACTAACTGATTGACCTAGTTCGCGAAGATGAAGAGCTCCCACGTCTAAATCGCCATGCCAAGGAAAAAACAGGAGCCAAGAGACAACGATCTCGACCCGCTATTTTTAGCAATAATCAGATGCTAGCTCCAACAGCAGTGCGCACTCCGCCATTATTAGGATCACAACAGTCTCGAATTTCCCATCCACTATCCCACGAAAATATGTCGCCGTATCAGATTCAGCCTCAGATTTCACAAGCAGGCCACATTCCTCCCCCGGCACAAAAACACCCACACGATCGTGAGGACGGAGGCGACACCCAACAAACGTATGCCAATAACAGTCGAGTGCAAGGTTCACTCCCAATCAATTCTCAATTCCAGCACAATGAGGGTCCGCAACAGATATTGCCTCACCAGTCCTCGCAGCAGTGGCATGGTTGCAGTCCTTCCCAAGTCAGTACACACATTCAGCTGCCGCCTTTAACCGCTATAAAAACACGTCCTCGGACTCCAACTGGTCAATATCCCTCAAATACCAGTATGTGACAATCATCTTTAAGCTATTAGCAATACAGAATCTAAAGAACACAATTTCCAGGTCTATAAGAAATGGCATTTACTACACCATCCTTGAACCGCGGTATACAGTGTGTTCCTATGGATTCAAACAAGACTGAGACAGATCACACACAGGACCTGACCACTAATCATGAAAGCGATGGCGCCTTTGACATTGACAAACAGCGGTATCCGCCAGTACCTGGTGGAAGCGTGCATCTTCCCTCCCTAAGAAATGAGCATGAGAATCCGGACAAGGAAAATAGAGGCGAGGAGAAGCTTTGAATTTGTATAAGGAGGCACTGCTAATAATCTCTCAACAGAAATGAAGTATATGTACACAAATGCACCCGCTAGCAACGTATCGAAAATGCCCGAGCCATTTAGAACAGCTATCAAGAATAGCCGGCTGTGGAATTGGGAAAGAAGTCAAGAATTGGAGACGACAGGATGCTGGCCAAGTTTGTTCCCGAAGGACTGCAGACAGGATGTCTCCTTTACCATCTGGTGTGGCAACGAGGACGGAGAACATCTGGCCAATTTCTTCGGGGCACAACTTGAAATCTCCTCCTAAACTTGGAAATATACG
Source organism: Neobulgaria alba (assembly GCA_003988965.1). NCBI lineage: Eukaryota > Fungi > Ascomycota > Leotiomycetes > Helotiales > Gelatinodiscaceae > Neobulgaria > Neobulgaria alba. Next base: position 68,944 of record QYAM01000084.1, read on the forward strand.
CTAGCGCCTCTGACGTGAACAGAATACCCGGCAGGTACATTATATTTCTCATGTACGGTTGTAGGACTTTCGTTGGCGTTGTCTATGTGCCTTTCGTAGTGGCCTGTTTCTTTGTTGTAGATCGAAAGATAATAGCCTTTGAACCATATCGTCCTTTCGTTGGTAGAATCTGGAGGGAAAGTGAAAATCTGGATCGGTTCGTCTCGCCCAGCGAGAGCTCCGTCGCCTGTCTGCGTGGATACATGTGTCAGCTATAAGTACATTAAAGGGAGTGAAATAGAAGTTCAAAATATCTGACCGCCATAATTACGACAAAAGTGTGCTGAAGATCCTTCCGGCTTGGTTGGTGTACGCTCGTCGCAAGGTGAGGAAGAATGTGAGTCTGAGGAACGTGACTATCGCCTATACAAGATAAGTAGCTGCGTAGACTGTATGGCGGATAGAGAGGCTCGTCTCCTGGAATTACCTTGGCTGTGGAGGATGTGGTTCTGCTTGTTGGGGAATGGGGAATGAGGTTGCCTATTTGTGAAAGGCCGACGGTGGAATCGAGTCTTCAGAGTCAGAGGCACTCTCCCAGCGCCTTTGGATAGATATGTTGGGTGCGATGGGTAGAAGGAGGTAAGGTAAAGGCGCGCGGCGAGGGGAGAAATGAATCCGATGAAATAAATCGCGGGGTGGAATGCAGATGTACGACGGAAGATAGGTGCTCGGCTGCCCCTCAGCGTAGATGTGACGAAGTCTATTGGTGAAGCTGGGCGGAGCTGGTCGGGCAGAACAACTGAGTCATCGTTGTCGCTCAGAAATAACTTTGATGTTGTCTGATCTCTTGCTTGCAATTCGAGAGGTTGATGAGGTTATTCCTTTCAAGGAATAAATTGTGGTTTGCGGGACTTTGCAAGTGGTGGGGCTCGATGCCATTTGATTTGCGCAGCAATCCGATACTGACCGAAAAGACTCCGGCTCACTTGGGCTTCAACGCCTTTCAGGCTGAAACGATGCACTTGGCTTTTGGTCGCAAAAGTTCCAAAAATTTAACTATTTGGGTCTCCTACATTCTTGCAATGATTGAATCCTCCTACGCTTCAACAAATTAGATACTTGCACAACATACTATCCCCCCCCCAACGGTCGCAGAATTTTTAAGCCAGATGGGAGGATGGGGAGCTCTCTCGAAGAAACAAGTACTGTCCTCAATTTCGACCGCCCAGTGATAGGTATGTTGGTGTATGTACGTGCCCTATCTGCGGCCACAATCTCTGCGGGACAAGTAGCTAACCACGAGACTAGGCCTTAGTCAACTCTTGCGTTTACGTCGATTGTGCGGAGCCTATCGCGACAATATCACGACCATGCGACAAAGTTCTACACTGGGGGAACGTTGGGGCGATCATGCTGCATATGTCTACGAGGCTGCGAGATTGAGGAGGTAGTGAGACGACGGTATTAATATACGCTGATCTTCATATGTCCAGTCAAGCCCCGTCATATTGACTTAGAGAGAATAAAGGTGAAGATTGCTGGGGCGAGATAGGAGTCGTCATGACCGGTGTCGAGCGATTTGAAAGGGATACGCTAAGGTTATAATTTTAGTATCGGAATTTACCTCCTGTGGATCTCTGAACAGTGGGAACAAAATTTTGAAGCAACCAATGTGAGTAAGGTCGAAAAAGCCATAGCCACTACAAACCCCTTCCCCTGCAGATCCTGTCCCGGTGTAGAATTGTGTACTAGACTCCAAAGAAATCTTTTATGATCCTCGTGTACTTATCTATGCTTCGTTCGCTGCGGATCTTCTGGAGAGCTTCGGTGAAAGAATAGTTGTATATAATTAGATGACATTTCTAATGCGGCGTGAGCAACTTAGTAGTCTTTGTATTCAAAATTCCCAATAGCTAATTCAAAGCAGGCTTGAAGATCTTTTGAAAGAGTGCTTTAGAGGTTACTGCGAAGGGCTGTACCAAGCGTCATCCTCCAGCTCGAAGTCTCATGTTCGTAACGAGCCGGACGACAGTAGTCCGTGCGTTTCGGGCATGAACTTTAAGCCACCTTAATTGCACGAAAATCGATCATCTCCTATAGTAAACGTGAAATATCCTGAGGATATGTGGAATTGTGGAATTGTAGACATCAAGAATTTTATAACTTAGCATGGCAATACAAACAATGTAGGCTGGGATGAGAAAAGAAGGCATCGCGTTCACTCCAGCTGAGCTAAATCTTGTTTACGCAATACTATCTAGCCATTCTAAACGGTCTACCCACAGTCCCACCAAAACAAATTCCACATGGACACCATTCGCAACCTGACCCGAATATTCGCTTCCATCAAAGATGGCGACGTCGTTCACGCCGCCAACAAGGAGCTCTGGGAGTACTTCACTGACCTGTACAAGAACAGTAACAAAGGCATCAAAGGACGTGGCAAGGACCGAAAAGTATGCCCTAGCTCCATGGCACTAAACTCATCAGTGAGAGTTGCTGCTAGTTATAGGAGGCAAAGACAACAATATAAGATGTTTGACGTTGATAAGGGTTATCAAAGTGGAGGCAACAGCGCAAGTGGAGGTGCGAGTTCGGTGGGCGCATACTATGGCTTTGCTCTATGATATAGGAGAGATTATAAGAGACTTGTGGGATAAACATAGGAGACCTGCGGGAGACCTATGGGATAATAACAGGAGAGCGGGTAGGAGGGCTGTGGAAGAGCTGCAGGATATTCGTGGAAGAGTTGTAGGTAGAAGCTGATCTTATAATCCTGTAAAAAGTATTAGAATATAGCTTCAAAAGCGAGGGGCTAGGAGACAGAAATACCTTTGAGATCCAGGGAGCAGATTAAAGGGCCAGCAATAGCTGGCAGACCTAGAACAGGAAGATAGAGTGATTTTAAACACCTGCAGAGATTGAGTTGATAATTATAAGGATTATCGTGGTAGTGGGGATAGTTTGAGGTGGGTTGTTGAAGAAAGGAGGGTTTGAGGATTGCGACCGCGACGTAGCAAACGCGCTAAAACACGCGACCACGTGAAAAAAACCCTGCTTACTAACGGGGTAGCACCCCGCGTTTAACCTTTAACTAAAGTGAAAGGCATAAGTGGATGGCTCCGAGATCCTGGCTACTTCCTGAGCCTGGATTGCAAGACCTTTCTAGTATTGCTCTGGCCGAGGACGTGGTGAAGTTTTTGGCAGGCACGGTAGGGCAAAAGAGTAATCTAACCGAGAGATAATATTAGTTGCTATCAATATCGAGGGTGAGGCTGAGAGCTGCATCTAGCGCTGCAGGGCATTGACTCCTAAGGTCGGAAGCAACACAAAGTCTCTCAAGAGAGCCCGCAGCCTGGCGTACAGTTGGGGTTAGGGAGCTGATGGCATCGATGCCAGTGTCAAGGGATATCTTCACCGGCTGGAGTTCGGTTGTATGCAAAGTTTGGATTCAAGGTCGTTGGTGTTGCTGAGACACATCAGGGCTAGTTCGCTAGTATGCTGTGAAGCTTATCTTAGCTTTGGAGAAAATGTGATATATAGAAGGCCCTTACCAGTTGGAGTGATTTGGAAGAGGAATATAATAGAATTAATGCACAAGGTGACGAACGAAAGGATAATATTGAGGAGGTCAGCAAGGACTATCAGGAACCCTCTTATAACAGTGAAGAATAGTGAGGATTCCTTCGAGGATAAAGAAAGCTCCTTCCTAGATGATGCGAAAGGGATTTTCAGAGACTGGGCCAACGGTCGACATTATAAACCCTGATCCCCAATGTTACTCGGGTCGGTGGAGTCTGTTTGAAGATGCTGACCGGCATTAAGTAGAAGCCCAGCAAAGGCCATCTCAACACCTCCTGAACCCGTCAGAACACTTCCTACGAGAATGCCGTGAGAGATAGCACGGATATAGTTGCTAAGAGACAGGCCGAATGGTCACAGTGAATAATAATTAACATTATGCACATATACAGCTAAAGGCGTCACCAATTGTGTTATGATGTCTTGTTTCAACACATCATCCTGTTGTAAAACGCCCGGTCCTCCATTCGAGCCTTGTGAAATGTTGCTTTCTTCATCTGAGCCTCCTGTAATACCTGCCATTATCTCTATATTGACCACACCACCCACACCATAGCCGTTGTGTTATCTATCGTGCACCTTATCGGAAAATTTTCCTTCACTGACTTAATTTGGTCTTACTACTCACCCACAAGGACGTGATAAAGTCAACTCGTCCTTTCAAGAGAGGCAAGAGCACCAGTCCAGGCCACACAAAAAAGCTATATGTTCCACAATATAAGACTATAAACAAACGTGAATATTCCTAACAAAAACGCAACTAAACATACAATAGATATTACAAGGTATCCTGTTAAAAAGAATGAAAGTAGCGTAATCTTCGACCTCAGAGGTGTAGCCAATACTTAAGGCTATCATACTCATTTCAGCCATCGCAATAAAACATATCAACGGAGCCCACGGAAGCCGCCGAAGCCAACGCAGACAACCGGCACAGTAAAGCGACAGATACCCATCCTCGGAAAAGGTTAGCAGCGCCTTTCTAAATAAGGGTAAGGCAACCAACCTGGTAAACGATCAATGAACTCCTAACCAACAAGAGAAGAACTCATAGACCTTTCTCCTCAGGTCTAACGAAAGAAAATACCAAGAGCAACCCGCTGATGCCGAAAATCGCTAACCCGTGTCCCGCCATAATTTTGGCTCACGAGTGGACTTTGGTTCGCTGATGGTCTTGGGGTTGCGAGTTAATCGCTAAAAGCTTAAGAAAGTCCGAGATGAATTTCCCCGATTGCCGGTGGGCTCAGTATGTGGGTGGTAGGAACTCAAAGTTTGGGGAAGAGCCAAGGATCGTCAATAGATGGATCTGGGGTTGCGTGCCGTCAATCCCAAAATTCGGGCCGCACGGTTGTTGTTGCTCGTAGTTGGCTAGACCATGGTTCTCATCCTTAGCTGCTATGTATGTTCCTGGGCCAAAGCAGGTGTTGTGGGCGCTCGAATAAGCTCCTGGGAGACCTTCATGTGACACAGATTCGGTGTTCATACCAGAATTGCTGTAAACGCCAGAAGTTGGTACGTTGATGTTGTACGGTGTTAAGAATGTTCTCACTCGGTGGGAAAGGCCTTGATTCGCTATCTCGTCACTATTACGGGCATTTGGATAGGTCGCGTCAAATAATCGATCACCCATCGGATTCAACAAATGCGTTTTGTCGATGTTAGAAGTCGTGCGGAAATTTTGGTTGCTGGCGAGATCGCGATGTATGATGATATTTTGGAAGCGTGGATCTTTTGACGGTGTGATAAGCCCGTTGTTTATAATATCTGCCACTGTATAGTATGATACTAAGCGGTATGAGATGCTCTCAACCATAACCATAATTGTTTTTTTCACCAGGCCTCCTTCTTTGAATTTAAAGGAATCAACGAGCGACCCGAGTAAAGTTTGTTGTTGAACCATGCTAAGTGTGAATCCGCCGGGTTCCTGCTTGCTGATACCGGAAGATCTCTTGTGTTTCTTTGCTCTCCTTTTCTCACCAGGGGGAAATGGGTTTTCGAGTTCGCGATAGATGAGAAAGTTATCCAGGATTCGGCTAGGACTCCAAGGTATACCATCTGTCCACCGTTTAATACAATTGATTGAATTCTCCCTGTAAATAAACACGTTTCCACTTTTAATGAGGTCTGCTCGTTCGCCATGGTATGGACGACGAGCAATAAAGTCGAGGCCACCCCTGAGGCAGGCTTCGAAGAGGAGAAGAGCATCTTGTGTAGAGGCGATGTGCCCACGAAAGGTAGGTGCTAGTGGAGAAGCAGTTGCCATTGTGCAGAGAAGGCGTTTGCTGTCCGCTCCGGGTGGCTTGGCGTTATTTAAGGACAATGCCGGCGACTCCCCTAGGCGCTTGGTACGTGGACGATGAAAGTCGAAGCGTCCAAAGGTAAGAAGTGGAACTCCACTAGTTATGAACAGCGTAGGATGTCAAACGTGGGATATGTAAAGACACCTGAATAAGATAATAGATCAAGACAACAATAAACAGGATGAAAAGAATAAGGAAGCAGGGAGGCAGGTAGAAGGAATATATACTGTCCCTTGGATGGCATTTTGAGGTGACAGAGATAAGATTGGTGCGCATGCAGACGTAGGAGAAGAGGAGCCATATGGCACTCAGTTGAGCGACCGACATGGTCTGCTAGGTTTCATTAGTGTTGGATCAATAACACCTCGCGCGGCTGGTTCATGTCAGTGAGCAACTGGCGGCATTTCGAAGCAGCCGCTCATCTACTGGCACCGGGATGCATCCTTGCTGCCAACTTGAACATTTTTTGGTTGTCTTGAATGGCTATGAAGTCTTTAGGCGCATCCACTCTGTCAATCCAATCCTTTTGATCACTTCAGCTTAATGAAAAGGAAATACAAAGTCATTCGTAGCACGAATCACCCACACTACTTGTGATGCTACTATCCTTCTCTATCCTCTCTCCCTCCTCCCTCTCTCCCTTACATCTTCCTTCTCATTTCGGCGATGCCATATTTAAACTTTGTTGGTACATGGTCGACAAGTCTTCCGCTTGCAGTATTTGCACTCGAAAATGTACCAATGCGGGCTGCTATGGCACATGGAGCAAACCCACTGAATGAGTGTTGATTCAGACCTGAGGAGATTAAACGAGTGGTTGCAATAGCCTGGGACGGCCATTATAAGAGTGTTTTGTGTAGTGCTAGTCAACTGTAGATATATATGTTTGCATGGATGAGGGCAAATTGATTCGAAGAAGACTTGATTTGAATTGGAATAATAAATGCAAGAATTGTGTGGGAGTTAGACTTGCTTTATATGTCTAATGCTACTAAATCCACAGTTCCGGGTCGGAGTTTGAAAAGAAGATATTTGAGGTGCCTGCTCCATTCTGAATTGGGCCAGGAGGGCTGAGTGCTACAAGAGACATACAGCACATCGTTCATGTCCACACTCGCTACACTAGCCTCCGCCCAATCCAGTCTCAGTTTGACAGGAGCAGCAGAAGAGCCTACGTCTCTTCTTTACCTCCGTCTGTATATATTCTAGCGGTCGTTCCTTCTTCCTCTTCTCTCTGCTCAATTTCAATTGCGCCATAAGTCCACTGATATCTTCGCTACCAGAGTCTTGGTCCTCTGCTACATATACTATTTCTGCCCGTTTGTAGCGTTGGCCATTGAGCTCACTCGTAGAACTCCGTTTTCGAGGGCCCTTGGGTGGATTAAGACTGTCTATTGTATGTGCGACTCGAAGACAACGTTCTCTTTAACTGTCGTATTTATTAAAACGTCGCACCAATGTATGAGATTTAGGAAAACTTACAGGTAGCCTTGTTAAATAATGTTAAAAAAACAGCGTTTCTTAATCTTTCTGCTTTTTTATACCTTCTGCACTCTCCTGGAGTACCGTGGAGTGTTGTTCGGCCTCCAAAGTCTTCTTATCAAGATAAAGTCGCACAGGGATACAGTAAATAATTGCCCAGAACCAGAGGACAATGAAAATTGAAAAGAATAAGAGCACGAGATCAGTTTCCGAGAGCCAAGTGCGTAGGGTGGACATGGTATGAAGGTGGCCGTCTGTTGCAAGTTAAGACACAGCTTCTTCTTATACGTGTTGGATTGTAGACCTACGCGTAGATTGACTCCTCCGGGGCGATAAATGTAGGCAGGAAGGGATTTCTCGCGACGCTCGTAACTGTCAGCCTACCAATCGTGACCTTCCAGATGAAGCTTTTAAGTGATTTGCCCTAGGAAGTATTTACATTACAAAAACCTAAGTACGAATTTGGCCAACTTCTGCAGAATGAGACAAGCGAAAGTGTTGAAATAGTTATGTAGATTGAGAGAAATAAAACAATTTGATATCATTAAGATTCAAAGTCTTCTTCATATGAGGCGAACTCTGAGTCTCTTTCGCTTGGACCAATATCTTTCTTCTGCGTTGTGTTTAGCGTCTCTTCCCTCCGGCATCGCATTCGTGGCTTCCGTGTAACCCTTATTCCTCCTTTCCACTTTGGCAAGCCGCCTTCTCTAGGGAAAATTTTCTTCCATAGAGTAGCAAACCGTGAGTATTTCTGCGTTGGAGATTTCTGCAAGGCTTCGTCGTTTGCTGGCGTATGCGTGATTCCATGACGCTCTCCTTGGTGTGGAGCAATTAGTTTTGATAAATGCCTGCCAAACTGCATCCACATAACCCTTGCAAAATGCGTCTGTATATGCTCAATGATCCGCTTCCACTCTCCATCACATTCTGCAAGGAGGATCCTGCCTTCCCAACACTCCTCTAGCTCGCAATCAGACATCAGGGTAGCGTGACAACAACAACTTCCCCCAATTATATATCCCGTCTGGGAATTAATCAAGCGGAACGATCTGTTATTCTGGTTAAACCCAGTTTGGAGCAGCCTGATCCAATACCAATGACGAAAAAGAATAGAACGACCTGCCTAAGAAGCCCCCAATGCATCTGTTGTAGTGTCGAAGCGCTGGTCGTAGACCTGGATCTCCACAATGTTTGGGGGCCTTATAGAAGTGATTTTGAACCCTTGAGATCTCTGACCGTTTTTTACGTGCTTGCAGTCATGACCGCCTTCACTAGAAATCTCAAAAGAGGTCACTTGAACGACCCCAGGCCTTTCAACCTATTATACAATATCAGCAAAGAAGAGAGTAGTACTGAATAGTGTAGCTCACTAGGTGTTCCGCAGAACCATGTCGAGATCCCGCAACATCCCTCTCAAATGCATACAAATCAGGATTAGGTGTGAAATCGGGTGTGTCCATAGTGGCGGCAGGTAAGTTTGATCGCGTCAGGATTACGGAGTAATACAGGAGAGATGAACTGAGGCGAACCCAGTGTAGCAGCGGTGAGCAATGAGAAATGAAAAGGGCGCATGCAGCTGGTTGCCTCGTTCTGCAGCTTTTACTTATACATTGAATTTGATCCCCACGTTCGAGCAGAGACAGCTCCAAGATTCATGACCTAATTAGGTCGCATACGAATAGACCGAATTTCCTTCGCTATATTGATGATCAGTACTTTCCGTCCTCCTACATGGATTCGGGGACATAATCCGTCGCACCGGCACGGAACGAGAAAAGGAAGTGTATCAGTTATGAAATATGAGACAGGAAAGGGTGTAAAGGAGGATGAGGAGGGAATGAGTCGAATGCGGGATAAAGTTTAGAGTCTTTCCCATTCAATGCCGTATTAGAGTGTGCCCTAATTGGTAAATGTGACGGCGACGCGCAGCCGCTAAGACACATGCAGAGTGCTTCGCCCCGCCAAGAAGCCGAGAGAGACCGGGGTTTCAATTCAATTTGTTGACTCGAAATCGCAGTCTGCTTCCTTCTTCCACAAACTCTGGCACAGAAGGCAGCGTATTTTATAGGAGTCACTCATCAGCCGAGCGGTCATGTTCCCCCTGGGAGTCATGTTATAGACATTCTCACAGGTGCCTTGAGCAAACTGTCGCCAAACGACATCACCAGCTCAAAGGTAATGAATTGATCACGTTTGTATAGTATCGATCTTGAGTCTCGCTAACTTAGAAATAGAAACTAGAGTCCTGCTTCAGAGAGTTTTGGGCGCGAGGGACCGTGGAAAATTGTTGGCAGCTTATCCCACAAGTTCACAAGGCCGTTATTCTCGATAGATACCGACTCCCAAGCTTGGGTATTACCCTATCGAAGTCTCTTGTATCGGATTCTGTGGGCGATAACCCTTTTCCAGCGGGTCCTTTACCATGTGTTGCTTCGCAAGGCTCTCCCAACTCCAGATTTGTGTTGACTAACACACCTGTGTCAAATCCGCTATTATCGTGCTGCACTTCATCAAATATCACCACTTCGATCCCAACTTCATCTGGTGCCGTGTCTACTCCGGGCTCACTAACTTTTATCGTTGAACCGCAACCCACTATCGATACATCCTTGTTAGATTCAGAGACCTGTATCGCGGGATACTTTGAGAAGGCCATTCCAGATGCCCCTCCAGATCGAATACAACGTTTAGTTCGAGTCGTTCGAGGCTTTATAGAAGCCAAAGCTCTTTCTCCAAGGTCATATGAAACGCTGTGGTCTCCTAAGGATGGGATATTTGAAGGTTCTGAAGATGGACCGAAGAGATTTTGTCGACTACAACGAGGCCGCCAGAAGATAATACTAGGCGCCGCCGAATATGATTGTGCCGCTCGTCTCGCCCTTGTATTCGTGAATCATGATATTGATCATCTTTCACAGGCGCCGAAAAATTCGAAAGACCTAAAACTTAGGTGTGGCCAAAGCCGAAAGACCGCTGCCTTCAAGCAGCTTGCTGAAGTCTCCGAGACCCCGCCGAAAATTTTGAAAAGCGATTGGAATAAGAGCAGGAACTACTTGCATGTGCTAGTTCAAGCAGGTCCAGGCTCCCTTCTCGAAATAGGGTCTGGCGTAAGCTCACAGTAAGCCGTCATCCGCTCTATACTGTCACAGATAACTGACGTCAAGTTTTCAACGCAGCTGGGAGGTGAAGATGAATAAGGATGATATAAATTTGGTCCTTAAGTATAGGAAGACTCAACTTCCCGAACTTGAGGAGCGCGCCAAATCATTGAATGGAATCGCCGCACGTACTATTGTCGACGGCCTCCTTGCCTATGGCTGGAGCTTCCCTGAGCTTCTTTCAAGTCGCAGTTTATTAATCCAACAAGTCAACATTTACCTCGATATAAAACAACTTGCTGACGAAATGCGACCCCAGTATAGTATAACCCAGTACCCTGAAACAAAAATCGACGACACAGACGCCTCTTCGAAAAAGAGACCCAGTGGCTACGTTAGTGTTAATGATGCAAAGCGCAAACGGACGTCATGTTGCACTTACAAATCCCACATGCCGAGCCAAACATCTTTTAGCTCCGGTGAGAGGACCGGCGAGACCGGTTTGCCTTCTGGTTATACTGGTATTGACAATCAGCGTCCTCTCATTTGCAGCCCGATCTCTGCAGGCTCGAACCCTCCGAGCGAAGCCATGTCCGATGGTTTGGGACAACCCACCACGACTGGGCTTCCCGTGGCTCACATCCACGCTTCCACCGCCACGAAGCAGCTGCTACATGCTCATACATCAACTTCAGGCCAAGGAACAGCAGCCTCGATTTATCAAGACCTGATACGCTTTTCAGATGCGTCAGGGCGTCTGCCAAATTTGGGGTTGAGCCCTAGCGGGGAGACAACCGATCAGGACTGGGTGCGGTTCTTGGATTCATCAGGCGAGCTGCCAGACTTTGGATTGGGCTCAAGCGGGGACACGGCCGATCAGGACTGGATGCGGTTCTTGGATTCATCAGGCGAGCTGCCAGACTTTGGATTGGGCTCAGGCCAGGGAGCTACAACTCTAGATATTCTCACCAAGGAACCAGGTACAAGTCAACAAACGGTGTATCAAAATATGGATAGTTTGGGGGTGAACAATTGGGACAGAATCACAGTTTGATGAGATCTATAAATGAAGGTCCGTTGATATCTATTTATAAATCGCTTTTGCTAATATAAAAGAAGATAGCTCTTCCTCCTCCACAGGAACGATAGACAACAGAGTCAGACCCAATAATATACGCGACAGTACCACTTTCGATTGCTTTGCTGCCACTATCGCCAATTTCAGGCAGTTGAAGCTTACCCAGTGCCATTATTCCAAGTACGCCATACTTTCCTGCTGGGCTTGAATAGTTCTTGGGCTGGGGCAAGACATCCGAATACACCATCGGTCCTGTCCATTTGATATCCTCGCTTGTTCGGTTTGTGACTCCAAGGTTCTTGAGAAGGGTAAGGTCAATGTTCTATAAGAGTTAGACAACGATTTCATCTGCGATAAAGGCGCTGAAAGAAATACGTTCTTAAACTCCCGCCCTGCTGCAACTGTCTCGGGTGTCCATTCCAACTTCTCTATAGTCGATTTTCCTGCATCCAACTTCCCTTCTACCCGCAACTTCTGGACCTGCTTATCAAGGCTTGCTCGAGCAGCGTCTGCAATAGATTCTGCAACTCCCGGGCCGAACTCTATCATCTCTGTTGGCTACTTATTGTTTCAAAGCTTTAAAGTTCTCTGTTCTCCGTTTGATGTTCGTCTGCGGGGTGTTAAAGACTTGTTGGCGGGGTTGGTGGGACTCGATGTGTTGGCAAAATGAATTCCCTTGCACGCAATAGACTTGGATATAGACCAGTATTTGACGGGACTTATAGTTAGCATAGTAAATTTTAACGAAGAAAGTTCGACTTACGAATGTTCTACAAGAGTGCTATTGTCGCAGCCTGAATGCACCTCCTGCTCGATAGCATCTTTGTTATCCAGTCCATGATCCTGTTTAAAAAAAGAAAAGGCGTCATCTCGGCACATCATGTGATTCTTTAGTCGCTACGGCAGGCTGCAGAGACCTTATTCGTCGAAGCGATACGGAAGCACCTCAGGCGCTCAGGCCATGTGCTTTTCTTTGCCTAACGAGTAACGTAATTGGTCGCCCGTGATCAAGAAGATATTGTCACGAGAATTAGTAAATTAGTTTTAATATTGTGCACACTATACCACAGGATTCTTTCAGGGACATCAGGTAGAGCGAGTCAATTGGGGAGGGGATTTTTATGGAAAGATAAGATGGTATATTCGGAGGTATTTTGAGATTGTTGATTAGTTGCTCGTTAATTATTAAATTCTTTCCGTCTTGTGACTGTTAGCGACTAGAAAGCACCTTGGTTTAATGATTGTTATCTACTCGGGTTCTAGTTCCGAATCCGAGATGATTACAAGCTCGAGAGGCTGGGCAGAAATCGGCAGAGATGACTTTCCAGCCGATGCTCGAACTCGCTTTCTAAGACATTGGTTCTGCACTCCACCTCTTGTATCGTGTGCCCGCGTTCTCTTCAAGGCATTGCGAGAACTCGCAACATGAGCTGCGACCCGCGGTCCGGATGCGGTCCTTGAGCACTCTCTTTGTCCCTGTTTCCCAGCAGCTGTTGACACCTCATTTTGCATACCCGCAACACCCTGTATGCTCTCAATGCTGTTGCTATCTTCTTTCCCGGAAGGAGCAGCCTTCTGGGCATCGGCAGTATTGAGATGTGCGTTCGCCGAGAGAGCTCGTCTCGCAGGACTTGGGCTTTGTTCGTACGATTCGGGGCTCGAGATTCTTTAAAGGAAAGTGGTTTAGACGAAGCTGTGGAGTGAGGCCGATACAGCAATCGCACCCGGTGGCTTTGGGGTTGCGTTGAGCTTTAATGGTGAACTTGCATTGGCTTCCTGGACAGGACGGACACTCTTTTTGTTGTCGTCGATGTCTGTCTCCTCATACCCAAGCCTTTTTGCCTTAGCAAGTAGCTTCACCAGTTCTCTTGCGCTGGTTGTTTGGAGTCGCACCTCGACGGCGAGATCAAGAAACTGATCGCTTGCGAACTCGAGTATCTCCTTGCCATAAGACTCGAGGATTGCACGCACGAGAGGTGAGCCGGTCGTAGCCTTCCCGATCGAGGGAGCAGTAATAGCGTCGCTAGTCGCATGGGAGCTCGAGGGGGGGACGATGGAACTCTGTGCGGAAGACATTATGATGCTTATTGGGGTACAGTAGGATTGCTCGTGCGAAAGTATCGTCCGCGGCGTAAAAGAGCTGCGGAATTACACACACGAAGATGAGCAGAATCGCCATGTTTGCTTATTTTAAAGCGTCAAAATAATATACGTGTGGACTGCCTTTGCCTCGTGAACGATTGTTTTTGAAAGGTAAGCCGGAGATAGCCATCTCTGTTCCAGGCAAATAATTAAAGGTAAAGAGGGTGAAGTAGCCCTCTAATATCTAAATCGGGTCGTATCCATGTAGCTGCCTTAGAAATCAAGGGGCTTTGCGAAATTTTCAAAAAAAGGATAAAAGCATTCATAGTATTGGTCCTCAAGTATATTCGCATAGTACCGAGAAGTGGCAAGATCTGGGCCCCGCTACGATCACGCTATAGAGCAAGTATATAAGTATAAGTCGATATATAGATTACTAGTAATTAAATATTGATTTTCCGACACTCTATAAGCATTTATTCTATGTGATTGCTGATTTATATCTAAGTTAATTATATATGGACTCTCGGAGTTGTCAATTCACTCTCTCGCTTACCCCACAGTTACCCCACCAAAGCTTATCAGGTATTTAGATAAATTAAACAAAAGGTATGCATTTGTTTAAAAGTCTCGCTATATACATATATTATCTAAGTGTTCCAATCGTTAACTTGTTTAATTCGATTCCCTAGGTTTTGATTCCCTGAGTTTTGATTCGCAGCGTTCTGAAAAACCGGAGATTAAACACCTTGAACTCCCGTGCTTTGAACACCCGTATTATAGTAACCTTGAAAATAACCATATGGTGAGAGACTGTGGCTTTTTAGCTATGAAGTTATAAATTAATAAGGGAACCTACCCCGCAGGCATATAGCCGAATTATGTCTGAGGATATTGGGTTAACATCATAGGTTGAGAATATACTACCGGCTGCTGGAAAGCAGGCGTAGCCATTTGAAATTGTTGTTAGATCTTTGGACGAGGGATTGGAAATTGAGTTGATTTCCCTGGATGAACTTCAAGGCGCGGGCATGATAAGAGTAGTCGATGTAGATCGTCGGTAAAAGATAAATGGTATGTTGTTAGGCCTCTGCCTCGTATTCCTTCTGGCAAAACCTCGTCCACATCTTTACTCTCTAGTGGGATCCCACTCAAATACTTGTCATGAATTTCTCGAACTCGACCTGCCTCCTCATATATCTTTCTGACTACAGTTTCGGAATCAGCTGCGTTTGGCCCCGCGCGAAAGTGGTACCCCTCTTCTCCACCTAGTGTCTGCGGATCTTGTAGACCAAGTAGTATCCTCTTTGCACTCTCATGAAGCCAGATATACCCATTTGGAGTCCCAGCCTCGGCTTGGAGAAGCCCACATAACATATCCCAGATATGTAACTGTCGCTCCGTATCTCTCTATTGTTGATAATTAGAATCTGTCTATCTGTATAATAATCAAGAGATATACCTTATCGGTGCCATCGTAGTAAACAGCAACGGATCGAAACCTCTGTGCCTCAATAGGACCACATCTGTATGCTAGAAAAGGTATTGCTGTTAGAAGTCTAGGTTTATCGTAACCTCTTCCTAGATTTGAGTCTTGTTGCTGACGAGACTGGAACTGGTTCTGATTTGGCGACTAGAATGGACCCTGATTGTAATTCTGAGACGGGTTCTGGGGTTGGTAATTACTGCTTTGACCAGTATATGAGTTGTTTTGTTGGTTGGGATTTTGGTTGGAAGGTTGATTGAAATTCTGCCCAGAGGATTGACTCTTCTGTCCCTTTCGTTGGGCCCAAGCATCACCCATTGTATAATACCTTGGGAGGGGAGTATGTAGGAGTACTTGAGTGGAGTAGATGAGTTGTAAAAGATTGGATATAGGTTAGTAAATAAGATAAGGGAGAGAAGGAGGTAGTAAGGATAGAGATATTTATACCCTGCGTATGAACTAAGCTGAAGTTGTTGAATAATTTAGCAAGATTTATCTTGCGACTTGTCTGTGATTCACATCCGTAAAGTGATACACAAACCCCATTTCGCAAAAGTTATCTTGCGACTTACCTGTGATTCACACCCGTAAAGTGATACACGACTATAGTTTACTCAAAACCACCTTGACTTGCCTATGATCCATAACTATAGAGTAATGTTCATACTGTCCTCTATAGATTCACGACTCCAGAAGTTGACAGATACTCACGGTCTAGAACTCAGAACTCAGGTATAATACGTTACCCAACGCGATGCTCTGCCATGTACAATAAATGGCAGAATTTCACTAGATACCCCGTGAATCTGCCATCCAGGGATGCGTTCTAACGTCTGGTATTACTATAGCTTTCAAACTCCGATCTCCTGCTATATCCTTTGATCTATACGAGATTACGTGGAACGTAGTATCTCTCGAAGGCTCAAGCCGAACTTTGCAACTAAAGCCGTCCGGTATGGCTGCCGCAGGGCTCTGAATTTCCAATTGACTAGTAATATTCTGTGTCTGTCTAACATAGTCGCGACTAAAGCCTCGTTAAATAGTGGGCACTGCGACCTCGGGAGTTTTACGTATACCCTTCTCGTCCTTCTCTAGAAGCCACTAGATCCAATGCTTATACTTTCTTAAGTATCCAGTTTCTAGATATAGCTATAGCTCGGGCTCGATCTCACGTTTAATCACGTGGCCGATAGGCTGCTATCCAAATCGGAGAGTATCAGGATCTGCCAATCGAAAATTGAAGCGATAGTATACTAGATCCGATCTTGGCACACGGGAATCTAGTCTCTTATAAGTACCTAATCTATCCTCATCCAAAAATAACTGTTTAGAACTAGTTGTCACGACTCACATAACCAGGGACCTTAGGCTCAACCAATGAGAATAGCTCTTGGCAGTAGAACCCCGGTCAGGTGACGTCGCTTATATTGGAGTCCAGGAAATCGGGGACTCCAGTGGAGTCCGTAATATCAGAGACTCCAATGGATCCTGCAATGTTGAGGGATCCAGTGGAGTCCACGATATTAAGGGATCCAACAACACGAAGGCTCTATATAAGCAACAATGGTTGCGCACTTAGATAGGAGCTTCGTGCTCAATTCAATATAGTAATATACACCTATTACTGTGACAATCACCTGAAGACTCATTGAACCAATCATATCGACCCTTGCTTTGGAAACTACACTCCGGGAGTATAGAATCCAACCCCAACCCCTTAGGTGAACTGACCAATAGATTGACACGTTAACACAACCTACCTAGTCAGGACAGCCGTCACAAGAGCTTAGGTCGTCCGGAGCGAGGTAAATCTACTATATGTCCTACTTCAACTATAGAACTAGGGATCCAGCCATTATTTATAGCCTTAGCCCTAAGCTTATAATACCTAGATTATATTATTTTAATAACTTTGATAGAAAGGGGCTTGGGGGAGGTGAACTTTATAGAAGCTTTCGATCTGGTAAAGCTACATGGGGTCACCTCAACAGTAGCCACGACCGCGAGCTCGATAAGATCAGCCTTGAGTAATAAGCACAGAAGCGACAAGAGCGCGATATCCTAGGTAGGATTCTCTGGGCGAGTATGATAGGAGACTCGCGAATATGTTTAGGAAGGAAGAGTAGAGTTAGGATGACTAGTAGCTTAATGCGATACCGTCGACTCTCGGTCTGTACTACATAGTTGAGAGAGTATATAGACACGGCGTGTTACTGCCGGCTTGTAGAAGCTTCTACCCTCCTCCTATACTGACCATTTCCTACTCGTATCACAGTCTCATCTGCTACTGTGGTTGGAACTGCTCTGTGTGGAATGTCAGATTTGAAGAAAGGTTTGAGATCGAGTGCCAGTCGCTTTCGAGGTGGCCGTCGGCTTGAGTATAGGTTCTTCGGATTGCTTGAAGTCGCACATTTGTGTCCCCTCTAATTGGCTTCCTCGCTCGGATTACCTATACTCGCCTTGAATATTCCCAGACCACTGCAATCTTCAAATCATAAGTGCAACCGTTATTCTAGTTGAAATTCTAGTTCCTACAGTCTTACTCCGTCATCTAAGTGTGGACGAACAAGAGCCCGAAGGTGACCTCTAAGCGGGCCACTTCCGGACACTAACATGCGTAGAATGTGTCGAGGCCAGCCGAAATCACAAATTGTTGGGTCTTTGTCAGGTACGCAATCATCACGTCATGGAACGTCATAACACGTCATTATACGTCATGACTAAATCCTTGGCGGAGTCCTGAAACCACTTCAGTACCTAAACAATCCTCCCAAAAGAAGCCTAAGCCTAAATATTTCCCTAGAACCAGGCCTAAATAATCTCTAATTTTCGAACTCGCATTCGGGTCCTCGCTTACGTTAGAGCAGATCCCAAAGTCGGAGGGTCCATTTTAGCTTCACAAAGTAGAGTGGGTGACGGTCACGTGACTTTTCATTTCTCTCGCAAACACCTCTTTCCAGCAGGAACAACTTCATCAAATTATACACCCCAATCCTAAGCAAATCTGGTCCTAAGACTGTCGCTAGATAGCCTAGCTTGAGAGGTATCGTTGAATACCAATTAATCGCGGTGGCGGCGACGATGTAAGTCGAAAGTTTGATTCAGCGTCGAAACGTGCTTGCTACCTAACATCGCAGACCACGATCGAGCAACCTGAATATAGATGTGCTGGATTCCAGCTAGCGGCACAAAGCAGCGATACGCTATTATCTGCCTGACAAGCACTACACACAGTCGAGAATGACGCTGCAGTCACGAAGAACACGATAACACCGTTAACACGGCACTCACACCGAAGTATCATTCTGCCGTCTCTCCTTACGGAATGGCCACAAAGGCTGAAGCAGATTCTACGTCTACCAAACCTCTCTCCTCTGCCCTCAGTCCTACGAAGTCATCGCTTCACAGAGACACAGAGAAATATGTCAATTTGACACCCTCCAATCGTCGACCAGCTTCCTCTTCGTTATACAACGCATCTCAAAGAACGAGCTAGACCGAGCAATTACGCACATACACATGGCTCTACACAAGTTGCGGCGATACTCAACCAGCGGCACCTTGACTATATATATAAAAGAATATGATGACTTAGTAGGCGGCATGGGACTTGATAATCCCGTCGTGATCCACAACTAGGGCATCATCTGGCGATATTATCGGTTCAGCTACATATACACATATCCTCGTCCAAGTTGATAAAATGGCTAAAGAGATCGCAGGAGGCGTGTTCTCTTTAATGAATGAGCGCGGCAAACACTTGGTTTAGGAACAATGCTGTGACCTGTTGGTGGGGACCCAAACCGTCAAAGAATTGATCAGGGAGGCACAAGACGAGGAAACACAAAGAATCAATTTTAACTAGGTCCGATTAGATAGATTATATATGCTCAACCGTCTCGCAAGGCTTGCTTAGAATTCGGATCAAGGTGGGGTTAGAATATTGCCTCGAAAAATCTGGCCAATTGATGTCCAGGTATTTAGTTATTTAAACCTCCATAGTACTACAGCCCTATTCTAACTGCTTCCTTCTCAATTCTCTCCTCTAGCGACTCTGACTTCTCACGGAGTAATTGCCCGTCGCGTTCTACTCGTTCCCAGGCGTCGACCGACACCGTCGTTCCAGCATCGAAAGCGTCTATCATCCAATCCTTCAGGGCCGACGTATCGATGCAGGAAATATCCGTGATGATACTGGTTGCCTTGGTGTAGCGTCGCTGGAATTCAACTTTTATGGCGAACAAACGGCGCGCCGCCATCGAGCATATATCAGGATGCGCGGTTCGCCTTTGCCTGTCTACTTTGTATATCGGCTCTCTGTTTTACAAGTTTTGTTGCATTTCGCACGTTTCGGTGTAGAGTTCGGTGAAGAGTTCGGTGAACGAGTTAGTCGCTGGTGTCTCAATTAAGATGGGAGTTTGGGTTGGTGCTGCAGGAGAACAGAGTGGGCTGGTTAGGCTTCGTCCCTACCGGAGTTCGTCGTGCACCACGCCTATATATCACATATCAGTGAAGCGTGCTTAACGTAAGGGAGAGGGGTAAGGGAAGACGTACAGACCACTCCTTTGCTTCGGGGTGTAGTTCTTTATTGTGTTTGGCGGCCGAGTTGCGAAGTGAGAGGCCAAGATCTCGTGACGCGCCTTGTCCACGAGAGCCTCGAGCTGGCGCAGCTGTTGTGGGGTCTGTGGCGACCTTGTCGACGTTGTCGAGATCGGCGAAGGGGTCTGGCGCGAAAGGGAGGATCTTTAGAGCGCCGCGAAGGGCGCTCAACGCAGCAGAGGCCATAGTAAGCTCCCTGAGACGCGACGCGACGAAAGGTACTAGCACTGGCAACGGCACTGGCAACGATAATGGCGATGGGAATAACCTCAATATCGAGAGCTCTGAGGTCTTCTAAATCAGACCTCGGACATCACGAGAAGCGAGATTATCTCACCAGAATTAATCCCTGTTCCGAGGGCAATTTTTCAATCGAGTCCGATTTTTGGGTGCAAGAGATAGGTCCCGAGGGCGTGGCACGGACCCCGAATTACAAATAATCGAAAATCGACCTCATACGAAGTACACCAAGTTACCAACACTGCTCCTTCTGTTAGGTTCACCTGTATTTAAACGAATTCACATCCATCAAATTTCTTCCAGTCTAGTACAACAATAAAGCTCAACTAATGGAGGTAAGTACTTCGTTCTTTCATGCTCTTCAACGCGCACACTCATCTGACTTGCAATTATCAGACCTCCTATACCACGAACTGGGCACCCGTGCGCCTTCCTTACCTCAAACCCCCTTCACGAATCCCCGCTCCCCTGCCAATGGAGAATCAATTCTTGGAATCGACCGCGGTACTCCGCGATGATGCATCCTACCACCGGGTCGTTGCTGTTGGCCCGCACTTCATTGTCAAGCATGGGCGTGGAGTGCGTGAGCGCGAAGGCCAGACCTTGCTCTTTCTCGAAAAGCACCTTGCAAGCTTCAACTTTATCACAGTTCCAAAGCTATATGCCATGTATCGTATACCATCGAACGGTCACTTGTGCCTTATCATGGAGCGATTGGATGGAGAATCACTCGAAGCCATGTGGCCGGTGCTCAATAACGATGAAAAGTCAGCCGTTTGCGGCAAGTTAAAGGACGTCTTTGCTGCCATTCGCAAAATCCCTATCCCTTACCCCAACTTCTATGGCAGTGCGGAAAAGGGCCCTGTGCCACACCATTTGTTCCATAGTGCCGATACTGATCTAGCAATATGCGGGCCGTTTGATTCGGAAAGCGAGTTTAATGCGGCACTAGTGAGGAGGTTAAGAGCAATTTGGGCGGCGAATGAGAAGCATAGCTTCAAAGCAGACTTCTATGAACGGAATCTGGACGCCATGTTGAAAGGGCATGAACCCAGGTTCTCGCATTCAGATCTCCAACCAAAGAATATTTTAGTACGCCGCGTACACAGTCAAGCGGGCTTGGCTAGTAAGTGCTTCGAGGTTGCTCTGATTGATTGGGAGGAAGCAGGCTGGTACCCAAGCTACTGGGAATATTCCTCCGTTTTCATTGCCTTTGAGTGGCGTGACGACTGGCCAGAACGACTAGAGCAGATCGTAGACCCATGGCCCAGTGAAGCTGCGGCCCTGAGAATGCTCTATCAAGATTTATGGTTTTGATTAGGATGCCTAGAATAATACCGATTTCCCTTAGTCTAGATTCCGTCCTTTACACCGTAAAAGAGATGGGCACAGACCATAGGTAGGGACGTGCATAATCTTGGCATCCTATCTCCTTTACGGTGTAAAGGAGATAACCCTAAATAACCCTAAGTGCCCTAAATCAATTGATTTTCGTACGAATACATCATTAAATAACCGTACGAACATGGCGCAACCAATCCCCGACGTTTTAAGTTATTTTATTTAGTTAAATGTTGAATTCCAGGTGTTGGTTTACTCAAGTGAGAATTGTCGGTGTGCGGTCAGTCCGGGCGCAATCGTACGGCATTTCCAAAGCCAACACCAAACC
>QYAM01000085.1:0-90287 GCA_003988965.1 Neobulgaria alba
GATCGAGTTTATGTCGTTGGGGCTGAGTACGTTCGCGTCGGGGTCGGTGGTTCATTCTGTCGCGCAAGGAGCTCTCGGGCACACCGTAGGTCTTCGCAGCATGCAACACACTCATTTTTCGGCCTGTAGCGGGTATTGATTAAATCGCCTCAATAGTAAGAAGAATTTTGTCTTCTTGTGTATAGACCGGCATTGTAGTTGTGGAGTTATTACGCGTCAAAGGTTTAAGTGGCGGATGGCTGACCGCGTTTAGAAAAAATTCGCGGCTGACTGATATTCGCGGCTGACTAGTAAACCACGTTATATAAAGGTCTTTATATATATAGTTTTAAGTTATTATATATAATCTTATAATAAGTAAGACAACTGTCGGTACAAAACCGGTAATAGCGGGTGAACCAAGAGCACAGGTCACTCTACGCGGGGAGGGCGTAGCCTAATATGATGTGTTCTTGGTTCAGTTGATTATATTAAGTTTTATGGTGTTGATGGCCCCTAAGGGGCTACACCAGACCATGTCAGGTGACCAAGTTAAACCTAATTGGGTTGCCATGTGATCTACAACTATACCAACAACAACTATTAAGTACTATTTAGAGTTATTAGTATAGTAATATATATCGTCTACTTTATATATCTTTAAAGAGCCTAAGTGATTACCCTTAAAAAATATTAATCGAATATATATCTTACTTATTAGCCTTAATTTTAAGACTTTTTAATAGCTTTTATAAAGTATAAGTTAAGATTTCTTTTAATATTCTAAGAATATTATTAAAATAACTAAATTTAATAATATAAATAAAGGACCTAGCTATAAAGTATAAAAATTTAAAGTATAAATTAACAAACTTCTTCATAGCGCTACAGAAGTCCCCAAGCGAAGACAGCCTTGGAAAGATATGTTTCAAGTGAAGGAGCTACTCGAAAAGCAAAACCAGGGAAGATGCACCACTGGCGATATTCGTCTTCAGAAGGAAAGGGACCAACACATTTTTCTTAGAGGATAATGCTAGTAGGTGTGCTCTCTTTATGTGGGAGACTGATTCTGACGTCTGAATTAGATGGACACATTCTTATAGAAACGGACTATAGGAGGAATGAGTTTTGTTTATGGAAAGTTGCGACCGAATGTTGGGTGGATTATGAATATTAATAGTTGCTCGGCAGATATCTACTTAAGATGTTGATACTCCTTCAAATAAACTCTACACAATTATGATGCCGTTACATTTGCTGTCGGCAGCGGTGATGTCAGTGCCAATTGTTTGTATGCAACCACAAGTGCAATGATTCCAACAATGAGTTGAAGTGTTCCCAGTAAAAGCGTGAGTACTCCGAAGACAATAACAACCCACAAGTTAAAAAAGTTGAGGGGGTTCCGACGATCCTTCCAAATTGCTAGCAGCTTGCTTGGGTTTTGACGTGAAATATGGGACTGTAAGCTCAACAGTCGTTCTCCGAAGATTGGAAGGTCTTCGTTCTTCCTATACACGTCACTTGGAACAAACCGATTATCAAGGGGCCCGTTTGAGTCGATACTTGGATAACAACAAAGGCGATTGAGGAAAAGATCCACAAGTCCATTTTCAGCAGCCCTCCTTTTCTCCACGGATTTGAAGAGCTTTCTCGACCCTCTTTCTTGCCCGAAAATTATGCGGTATATAAGAAGAACCTCGTGCACGAATAGGTTGCATAAAGGCGTTTCGGAGCTTTCGGAAAAGTCGAGTTTGGTATAGAGTAGCTCGATAGCACTATACAGAATACTAGATGAAACTAGATAGATTAGGTACATCTATGCCACAAACCGACAAAAAATGACGAGCTATGATCTTCGACATGCGAAAGGCAAAACGAAGGGAGACGAAAGAGCATCAAATCATGAGTATCTTCGTTGAAGTATAAATGCGAGCTGAGGTCGTTTGTCCATATAATGTTCAGTTGGCTCAGATTTCGCAAGGAGAAGTAAGTCAGTTTCGACACAAACAGTTCTTCATCAGGTGTGTCTTTAGAGCCAACTGGAGCTAGCGTCGTTGAGAATGGCATAAGCTTTCCGAAGCCCTTTAAGAATCCTAATAACCTGTTTTGGGCATTGTCACAGCTCTGCTGGGTCCGAATTGTATCTAGGCCACTGGGAACATCGATGGTGAAGTTACCAGTGACAATCGACGTCGCAGGAACATACAGCATTGTAAGGAGCCCAATTATCGCGAATATTGCTTGCCTGACGCCATGCTTGATTGCCCTCTTTGCCTGATCTGTTGTGATATTGCGATTGGTCGTCAGAATCTCCGAGAACGCATCGATACTCATATCCATTGCGAGTTTGTTCTGGAGCAGTGTGATGATTTCAAGGACAAGATCTATGACGCCCGCTTCATCGAGCGTGTATCCCAAGTCTTGTAATATGGGCATGAAGTATGCGGGTGCAAATAGCAGTGCCTTCTTGTGCACAGCATGGCTCCAGGTGACAAATGCTGGTGGGACAGCTGAGGTGTTCGACGAAGGTTTGAACACAGCGTCGTACAGTTTTTGGTCGTGTATATCGGTGGTGCTGGAACTTATCCTGTTGGTGAAGTGCCAGAGATCTTGCAATCTACGTCGCTGTCGCAGATTTCGACTCCTCGATTGGGGAATTGCGGCGGACATCGGGTAGACTTACGCACAACGCTTAGAAAAAATTGGCGTGGTAGTTCATCACTAGGTGGGAGTTGGCTGTATATTGCAGCTCTGGAGGCTTGGGTCAGGACAAGCCTGGCAAGCTTGTTCTTTCACTTCACTTCTGTCACGAAATAAAGTGCACAAATAGCGATCTCTCGAAGT
The DNA here is from genome assembly GCA_003988965.1 of Neobulgaria alba. NCBI lineage: Eukaryota > Fungi > Ascomycota > Leotiomycetes > Helotiales > Gelatinodiscaceae > Neobulgaria > Neobulgaria alba. Next base: position 2,824 of record QYAM01000085.1, read on the forward strand.
GAGGAGATTGTGAGCGTATAATATATTGAAAATGAACACTTCAATTCCTAAAAACGAACGGTGCGATCGCAGATATATATACAGAGGATGGATGTCTTGTAAGGGTGGTTGGGAAGGACAAGAATCTGCGAGCTGGTCGGGCGTGGGCGTGTTTGATAGGTAGGTATGTCTGAATGCGCCTGTTCGTATAAGCATTTCTTAAGCGAGCCAGCCAATGCCATGCTCGTCAGCCCAAGCTTCCACCCGCTACCTCAGGTGCGGCTGCCTAACTTACCATTGAATGTCGCTGATCACCACACCACCACCACGACAACCAATTTTCTTCATTCTGTCTTCTAAGGACCATGATACCATTCCGTTGTGCCGGGCTTATCTATATTCTACATTGCCGCTCTGAAGCCACTCTTTTGTAACGCCTACTGGCAGCCGTTGAGCCTCACCACCAAACACATCTTTTCTGCCCCGGATCCTTCATGTCGATTGCAGAAATGGGGTCCGCGGCAAGCCATCAGAAGGTCCCATCCACAGTAGATTTACTCTCTATGGATGCGTCAGAATACAGTCATGCCTTGTTCAAAAAAAGTTCACGAGTGTGCAACTTGTACAAGCTCAACTTAAGCAGATTCGAAAGCATGACCGCAAGGGAGTGAACTTGCACGCTATTATTTCAACACCATCTGAAAGAGAAATTCTTCACTTAGTTGCCGAACTCGATGAAGAAAGAGCCGCAGGCAAGATTCGCGGCCCTCTACATGGCATTACAATCATTGTGAAAGTGAGAAATGCCACGAGAGCGGCCCATCAACTGTCCCATATTGACCTAGCCAGGATGCTATTGCAACACACCCCGATCTAGGGATGAAGACTTCTTGCGGCTCCTATGCATTGCTTGCCTCTACGGTGAATGCAGATGCTCGCGTCATTGAGAAGGTGTGCTACTCTCGGGATACGCTTCACAACTCATTTCTAATCTATATAGCTGCGAAAAGCTGGCGTTATCATTCTTGGCAAAGCTAATCTTACCGTGTGTACAACTCTTCTAGGCAGAATTTCCTACTAATATGGTGTCCAGGAATTCTGTCAAATGAAGTAGGCAGGCAACAACTTGAAAACATTCCAGAAGAAGAAATGCTGATACAGATGAAGGGGAGACAACATTACAACTGGTTGGTCTGCAGTTGGTGGTCAAACGAAATCAGCCTACGTGCGCGGACCTATTCGACATGATCAAGGCCCCCTCGGTCCAACGGTTTGTTATACCTCTTTTTTCTTCTTTCCTTTTCTTTTTGGTAGGGGACTACTAATATTAACACAATATGATGCCAGGAGGTTCATCCACGGGCTCCGCTGTTGGAGTCGCTGCAGGTTATAGTCCACTTGCTCTGGGGACAGAAACCGATGGCTCGACTATCCAGCCGGCAAATCGAGCGTCTCTTTTCGCCTTGAAGCCAACGCACGGTATCATATCCTTGGATGGTGTCTGGAAACTATCTAACATCTTTGATGTGATTGGCTGTATGGCAAAGTCGTCTTCGGACTTAGCAAACCTCCTGGACGTGCTAGTCGAAAGTGATTTGTCAGACTATCCGGCATATCTAACAGGGTCATTTAAGGGTTTGAAACTAGGCTTCGTCGATCCTGACATCTGGCGATTTCCAGAAGGGTACGCTCACCCGTCGGCCGATCAAGAGAACAGATGGTATTCCCGTATCCCCATTCCAACTTGTCGCACTTTGAATACTGACTTTCTTCAAGAAACGGGCCTATCTCGACGCGATGTCGAAAATCAAGGAGACTGCTGCCAAAGCCGTATACCCGGCATCAATCTCGCTCCCTGATGAAATTGACCTTGATGGCCAATCCAGCTTCTTCAACACCATCAGTTTGCATCTCCCTATTCTTTCACTCCGCGTCTAACGGAATTATAGAGTACGAGTATGGTCCTTTGGTGAATTCCTATCTGGAGGGCCTCAAAGTCTCCGAAATGCGCAGTCTCAAAGAACTCATTGCATGGAACGAGGCACATCGCGATCTTGAACTTCCAAAAGGTATTTACGCTGCAAAACATCAATTTTGATGCACGTCTAAGATCTCTAGAATACCCGAGTCAGTCTCGCCTGATAGCTGCTCAAGACAGTGTACCCCCCCAGGAACTATATCTTGCAGTAAAAGCACACCTCAAGAAATTCACTGCGAGTCTGAAAGATGCCTTTGAGAGCGCTGATTTCGATCTCGTGGTTGTGCCAACAGACTCGAGGATCTGCTCCCTCGCATCTGCGTCCGGTAAGAGAATCTGCTCGTATCACCGTAAGAAATTTTAATGTACCCTAGGCTTTCCCATTGGGACGATGCCCCTAGGCTACCTGGATTACAATGGCAAGCCATTTGGATTATCAGTGTTGGCTAAGAGGGACGATGATGGATTGATCATTCACTTCATGAGTGCTTTCGAAGCTACCTTCCCAAAGAGAAAGGTACCTGCTCAGCTCATAGAAGATTCGCAGGGTGGGCCGGACACTGCACCGAAAGATAGCATGATGTGAAGGTGAACTGGCAAATTCCATTCATGATCAATCTTTGTGATCTATCAAAGCAATCGCCGGAAGGGATCTAACTTTAGGGGCTATGATGCCTCACAGTATCGAATTCTAAGAGTGTGGGGTTCATGCTAGATCACTTAGGTCTCTATCACAATTAGATATTCACTTCCATCCATCATTTATAGCATGTCACATCTTTGTGCCTCTATATATCAATGACCCAAAGTGTCGCTAAGACAACAAGGTATGCAATCTAAGAAGTATGTCAGTGTCTAGCCAGAATACGTGCACATAATCCATAGTTGGATTGTACTCACGGCACTGGGGTAGAACGGTAATCCGAGACCCATGCCACCTATCTTTATACCGTATACCCATGCGATCGTGATTATCGGCTTTCTAAAAACAGATCCGAGCGATTCCATCAAGCCAATGATACTATATAAATGTGCATTTCGTTGACTTGTGTTGGCTGAAGAAGACGAAGAGTGTGGGAAAACCTGGACTAGAGTAAAAGTCGACCTAACAAGAGCAAGCATAAAGAGAAAAAGGGCTGAACCTGTTGTGTATAGGATCAATGCTAGTTCGTCAACGAGACTCTACTACTAGACAGACGCGAAGAATTCTCCACATACCAAATATAAGCCACGGAATTGTAGGCGATAGTGCAATAGCTGCTGAGCCAGTGCAAAGAAGCAGGATACAGATTCTTGCGCAGTACAAGTTTCCCTTCACCGAATGCGTCCGAGAGGAGAGATATTTAACAGCGAAGGGGACAATCACCGTGTAAAGCAGTATACTCACTGCTGCCTTGACGGAAAATACTAGCGCCGCCTAAGGGAATATCAGCTTTTGGTCATTAAAGATATAGGTAAGTACAAGCCTTTGCAATCGTCAAATGATATCTCTTGGAGACATAAAGCAGTAATATATCCATGCTCTCCTTGCCTAACGCCGTGACAAGAAAAACAGCAAGACAGAGCTTGAAATTTATTAGTGAGCTGAGAAGTTCTATGAAGCTTCTCTTCGCCGTTTTTATTTGATGCCCGACCTGAATTAAAATGATCGTGTAATGTGATTTAAACACAACAGTTTCTTCGGATTCAAGATCTGGTTCCTCGTCGACCAAGCTGACATTTGTCCTTGGTAAAGGGGTTGCCGCTTCGTTGTTCACAGCCGAGTTTGCTTTGTGTCCTGCGCCCTCTACAGTCGCAGGAAGCAAGTAGATAGCTAGAAAGGTTACGAAGAGGCTGAATATACCCAGCCACATTGGAAGCCACAGATTGACCATCATTGCCCCCGATGCAGCGGAAGAGCTCAAAAGCATAGTGATATAATTTGCGGCGTTGAGGTGTGCAAATATTGTGGTTCTACTTGGCATTAGATGACACATGCCTTGTTGACGAGATTAAGAAGAAGCGGAACCTTTGAGTTTCATCAGGGACAACATCCGCAACAACTGCGAACAGACTTGCAAAGGCAACGCTATCACCCCCACCGATGATGAGCGTGAAACCGGACAAGATTACGAATTCGACTCTTATTACATTGAAGCAATATCCTAGAGAATTTCAAGTAAGATAGATAGCAAGAATTTCAGTACGAGGTGCTACTCACCGACAATCATGATCCATCCAAAATATAAAATAGTTGCCAAGATATTCAAAGTCAGGATAAACTACCACCTATATTTGCCAGACAGCAGTCTGAATGGAATCGTTATAAGGATAACTGATCAGGTGCAGAAGATCGTCAGCAAATAAGCAAAATCCTTTCTGTTGCTACGTACTACAAATGATTTTTATTGTTTTAAGAATTCCTATCAAATAAGCCAGCTTCTCCCGGACAATTTCAAGCTTACAATACTCCTCGGGCATGTCTCTAGTCTGACTAATGACAGATGGATCGTGGGCTTGGTAGTATATTCGACAAATTGTAAGTTCTATCAAGCGATATAACGGTGGTGTGGTGATTCTGGTTGCAATGTTTGTCGAGACCACGAAGAGGGTATATGAGATGTATAATCGGGAATGCTGCAGGTAGTGCCATCTTTGAAAACGTGATATGCTTGGTGAAGTCGAGCGTCGCATTTTGATTGTCGTAATGCCTTCCAGATTTTTTGAAGGAGCCGCTGAAATGACTGATAGTCCCGTCGCTGGCAGGCTAGGCTGTGTCCGATTTCAGAACCTAGGCGGCGGTCTATGCAAATCAATTTCCGCCTTCCTGTTAGGCAATATATAAAAAATTCAGCTAAGATAAGGGGCTTCTGTCACCTGTTGATAGCTGTCACGGCCACATGGCATGGGGGGATACGGAAGTACAAGAGGTGAGTCCTAGCGATTTCGATTCTTGGACGTTTTCAAATGGTCGTCACTGCGGGACTGCAGTTATTCCCACCACTTTGACAACTTCGTCGAGAACTTTCAAGTTACTGATTTAGATTATCATACAGAATAATGTCCACCAGATCAGATTCTCCGTTGTCAGCCTCTGTCGAGTTCATCAAAGATATCGACCTTTACAAAGAGGAAAAGCCATACACGTATATCACTCAAGATCCAGATACAGGCTTCGATGCTGAATTTACCAACATACAAACTCAGTGGGTTGAAAATGTAGTTATTCACGATATCAGGAACTACAACACCGAACTGTCAATCGATGTGGACCGGTTCAAGTACTTTACGCATGATACGTTACTTGGAACCAGATTTGACGAAGAGGGCTTCAATGAAGACATACGAGAAATGACAACAATCATCGAGAAGCAGCTACAAGCAGAGAAGGCTATCAAGTTTGATTTCCGAGTGTGTATCAAGAAGCACTTCACTTTGATTGCAACGGATGCTGAATGTGTAGCTAGATTCGCGAACCAAGTGCAGTAATTGGCCAGCCCCGAAAAAGAGCTTCCGAGACCAGATCCACCCCAACGGGTCCTGCCACGCTCGTCCATACTGGTAATATTGCTTCTCTTTATCTCAGGAGAAGAAATTCGTGGCTTAGTATAGAACTTAGATCACACCCGCGATGAAGGCATTCGATTCGTCAGGGAGAAACTAGATCCTTATGAAAGAGAGAAGTATCTGTCGGGGGAGTACTACTATCGGATTATCAAGTGAGCGATACACCCAGCCATATTCGGACGTATCAATACTTACCCAATGTTGCAATAGTCTCTGGAAACCTTTGGTAGATGGTTTAGAGGACAATCCCCTTGGACTTCTAGATCCGCAAACCGTGATATCTTCAGATATTTTCACAGCTGACAACATTACGAATTCTTGGGAGGGAGAAGTCTACTTGGTAAAGCACAATCCAGGACAGAGATGGTGGTACTTGAGTCGGCAAAGACTGAATGAGCTGTGGCTGTTCGTTGCCTTTGACTCTAGAAAGGAGACCCAGTTGAACTGTAAGGAGATCTCGTTTTTCTTTTCAAATAATATCCAGCTCTCATGCTGACTGATGGGAGTTTGTCCGCACGCAACTATCATGAACCCATCAGCTCCAGCGAATGCTATCCCGCGAAGAAGTGTGGAGATGAGAGCCATCGTGTTCAACAAACTTGACACTCAGTAAATCATATACCTTGCAGGCTATTAAACATATTACTGTATAGTGACTCGCAGCAATGCGGTGGCCCTTTGCGTCGTACGTATAGTGGAAGCTGAGCCGCACCATCACAGGCTGGCTACCAAGAGTATGGGCTGTGCCCAACTCAAAATCAGACGATGTGAAAGTATGTACGCCATCCTCAAATTTGACTTGGGATCTGGTGGGCATGTCCGAGGCCTGGGACCTTGTAGGGGAGATGCGAACCGACAATAAGATTAAGCTGAGCATAATTATAGTATAGAAGGGTGGCTTTGCTGCGAAAAGGCGAGCGGGAAGTTATGCTTTTCTTCCTCTGGATCAAGGTATACGCTTCATTTAAATCTTTTATCTGAAGGAGCAATTTCTGCGGGCTTTCGTGACTTGAAACTTTTGCTGCATTTGACGTTTAGAGCTTGTCGCTGCTTGTCTAAAGAAGCAACTTCTGCTAGCTTTCATGTCTATGCATTCTTTGACGTTTGAAACTTGGGGCTGCTTGGAGTTGGAAGCGATTGAGTATATATTTCAAGAGGCTTGACGCAAGGCTGGCCTGATGGAAGCGGTTAGTATTTTTGCTGAGGACGACGAATCTGTCTGGGAGCCTCCGAGACAGGAAAAACGAATTGCCCATATGTATCACCTTTTGCTTCTGTCGTTTTTCTGCCTTCTTTGCTGGCAAGAAAACCTCCCAAAAAGTCCTTATTTCTAGTCTCAAGTGATTTTAAGTGACTCGAGCGACGGAGGATCTACTGTTACTTCGACGTAAATGGGGATAAAAATTTCTTCTCTTCTTTCTTCCGAAGACCACTCCATATTCCCAAGAAGCGTTCTTCTTCACGCCTGCATTTTACCCCCTTGTCCCCCTTCCCAACCGACGATGTCCATACTCTACACCGCCTGAGAAAATTTGAGGTTATTCTGTAGCCCCCCAAGAGCTAAGTCTGAGGGTTCATATCTCGCAAGTTCTGAAGAGTGTATTATCCAGTCATCATGCACGATCGTCCTCTTACCGCCCAGTCCTATCTGGGATACACTCTAAATGCTGTTCAAGACTTCGAGTTCTTATTCCTTTACCTTCATAATTCCCACCAATGTTTCAGTTCAGGAGGAAGGATCTGCCAAGGGTGAACTACAAATCTTTAATTCTAGGAGCGTTATGAAGAGCGTCATAGAAATCAACGCCGCGTTTTCAGCAGCTTACCTGAGACAGAGTACATTGCTTCGTCCCTTTCTTGAGAATTTACCGCCTACTATACCGAAGTCCAGATATTCCACCTCCTTCAGCAGGTCGGAACAAGGATGTGATGCGACCCTTCTTCCAAAATTGGGGAACCCATGTGATTACGGGTTGTAAAGCATTTTCTTTTGATTAATGTTAATGAAATGAGCATGCGTTTGGAGTGAGCACGTGCCTAGGATTATAAGTACGATAATTCAAGGAAGTGGGGAGCAACAAGATTTGTATATAAGCTCGAGATATCTCAGAAACATGAACAGTATACTATGCAAACAGATTTCGATGATCTATCTAGGCGAATGCTTATTTTGCCCCGTGACTCCTTGACCGAACTCCCCATAGCTAAAACATAGATTTCATTCTCACCTAGTATTGCAGCTTCGCCAGGCCCGTCATGCATATACCACTTCTTGACCCCCAGCTTGACAACTGGCCAGCGTGTGTTGTCCCTTAACTTTTCATGCGATGGGCGACTCTACACGCATCACTTCATCCATGCCTACTTACAGAATCTTTCGTGACAAGCACGAGATACCCCACTTTTCGCCCAAAAGAAGAACACAAGCCTTGAAAGATGCTCTTGTCTACGCTTTCCCGACTCTAAAGACAGAACCGCAGCTCATGCAGGCTGCACTCAAAAAGGTCTTCGACTCGGAAAAGGGCATTCAGATCATTTGTGAACTACCTGGAAATGATCTCCAGACCAGCCTTGCCAAGAAAAGAACTGTCGAAATCTCACTAATACAAGAACAACAGGCTGTATTGAGGGACTGGAAAAGGTCGAGTGTCCGGCCCACTCCCAGAGCCGCATCTAGGACGGGTTCGAGGTCGCGCCCAAGCTCAAGAGCGAGTTCGTATGCGAGGGGGGGATCAGTGGATCTGAACTGAGGCGGATCCATGACAACTTGGAATTTGGAAAGTAGAAGAGAACTTGATAGGAAGAAGAAAGCTCCATACGACCCAATCAAAAGAAGCAAGGTTGCAGAAAACAGAGGCAATGCTTGTGAGAAGCATCGGGCTGCAAAAAGAGCTGTAAGTGTGTGTCGATTGGGATGATTGATGTAAATGTGCTGACCTCTAGGAGTGCGATCCTTTGAACTGTCCTCGAAATAAGATGTTCGGAAATGTGCCAAACGCCTCACCAGTAGACCAGGACGTCATTACCACAGGAAAGAAAAGAATTGCTGGGGTTTCAGAAATTGCCGTATGGAATGCTGCGAAAACGAACGAAGAGACTGCAGCCATGTAAGACTGTGAATGTGCGTTACTGCTGCAAATTTCTAACTAGCTGTAGTACAAGATCAGAAATTCCAGCATGCCACGAATTCGTTACTCTCCCAACAGATGTAGATGTCTCCTGAGACGCTTCGGACTTGATCAGTGGCCAGCCCTCCCCGAACTTCGGCGAAACATCTACCAGTAGCTATTCAGTGTCTTGGAGTGGTAGCAGCTATACTGATTTGTTACCATGGGGTCCTAACAGTAGCTGGCTGGGTGCAACTGACTCGACGAAGGTCAGTCTTGTCACAGCGCCCGCGGTACCACAACTGGATTCGACATTTGATCCAAGGAACCTCATCGGGAGAGCCAGCCTTGACAGCGGCGAATTCCAGCGCAACGGCTGCCATCGGGAACTTGTGCGTCACGCTGGAAAATCTGGGAAAGTTCAAAGCTAATTAGACAGCGACGCCGATGAAATATACTTCCAAGCATGGCTATCTGTCATAAATCGCTGCAAGAGGGAGCTAGACATCACTCAGTTGGCAGAAGCATTAATGGTTACCTCGCTACCCGATTTTAGCGTTCGATTGGAAGCCCTCCAAGCCGATCATCAAAGCATATTGCAGAATGAAGTTCTATACATGTTGTATTTGCCACTCTCGCACTATGAGCAGTTTGCGGCCGTCTTCGTCAAGATGATGAAGAAAGACATGAACACTTCAATAATGTGGGGTTTGCTGTACCTCATGGTGAAGGTGATTCTATCCGTTATCCACACATTCTTCAGTGCACTTGCATTCACTAATGCCTGAAAAGCTGTCAATGTCCTCCAAAGATTCTTTGGATCGAATCCATAAGTTATTAAAAGCAATTGGGAGTAGTCTAGATTCCTTAAATAAAATAAGCGACGCAAGTCCTTCAGAAAAGATGAAGCAAGATTCAGTAGAGGTCCACAACAATATTATCTGTCTCTGGCTCAATATCATACTGCTCTTTCGTAACAATCCTAGTAGTGTCCCCTTAAAATTCACATTTCTTCATGCTTGTGTTCTAGTACTATATCGTGAAGTCAATGCTTATTTTCGGAATAGTAAAAATCTAGGAACGAGATTGGAAATCCATATAGCAAACTAGTGATACTATTGTGAAGATTATCAAAGATGCTGTGGACAGATACCTCACCAATTCTCAGATTATTCTAACAAAGAAGCAGCAGAAAGACATGGAACTTCAGTTGATGCACTTTCAACCTGTCATAACCCAACTTGAGGGACTGTCACTCGATCCTACTATCTTGCCAAACGGGAAGTCAACATGTCACAAGCTACCAGCAGTGTCTAATCTAAACTTCTTCAGTCGAGTCACTGAGATCAAGCAGATTGAAAGCCTACTCAAATAGATTAAGAGCCATTTCCTTCCAGATTTCCATCCGTAATACTGCATGGTCTCACCGGCATGGGAAAAAGCCAGATCAGTCTTGAATTCGTGTATAAACACACTGACAAGTTTCCGGTCATCCTGTGGTTTAATAGCGAGACAGAGGTTTCAATGCAAGCCAGCTTTAGCTCTGCAGCGGTAGACTGGCTAAGATTGTCCGATGCAGTCCCGAATCAAGATCTTGAAAACCGGGTCGTCCTCTTAAAATGGCTTCAGGAAACGGGTTAGTAAATGATGGATTGCGCGTTTTTGAAAGGAATTGACCAGAGTTCAGAAACTACCTGCCTACTGATCTACGACAACCTTAAAAACAACGAGATACTAAATCGTTGTCTCCCAGTCCTGCCTAAGAAAATTTCACTTATCATCACCTCCAGAAAGCTCATTTTCAACTGGAACCGAGGGGCGCTGGAGATCACCGAGTTCTCACCTAACATAAGCGTGAAATTTATTTCCCATCTTCTGAAAGATCGCGTCTTGAATGAAATAGAACTCGATGCTGTATTGAAGCTCTCTAAGCACCTCTAAGGGCACCCTTTTGCTATCAACCAGATGATAGCACTTATAGACAACAAACAATGGTCCTTTGACAAATTTCTGCGCAAATTCGAGTCTTCCCGCCCTAAATTGCTAAAAGATATCCGAACAGAGTAGTCTTATAGAGGATATAGTCATCTTCTTAGTAACCTCTTCTCGATGTCATTTTAAGAGCTAATGCCTGATTCCTGTCATCTACTTGGAGTTTTGTCTTTTATCTCAGCAGATATCATACCACAAAACCTTTTCATGGTGCGCGAGGATTTTGAATTGCCTGACAGACTCTAATTCTGTCAGGACGAGGACTCGTAAGGGCAAGATCTCCCCATGCATTTATACAGGGACTGAGTATAACCTATAGTCTCGATGATGTTGTGAAGACATTAGTCGATTTTGCCCTGATCAAAATCGACCCTGCTGATGACACAATCAATATTCACCGTTTGGTGCAAGACGAGTTCAAGAGTCAACTCAGCAAGTCTGACCACCATATGCTTTCGATGCGGCGTCTCTGCTGTTATATGAAGCATTCCCCAAGCAAATCAACGGTGCGCTGTTTAATGATCGTATGCCTGTTTGTGCCCGATACATTCAACATGTCTTCTGTCTCCGGGACAGCTTAGAGACCGTCATGAACGAGGACAAGCGCTTGAAGCGGTCTCCCACCATTGTTCCATCACCCGAGTATGTTAAGTTAATGACGAATGCAGCCTGGTATTGCGTTGAACGTCAAGATCATGCTGAGCTTGAGGCTGTTCTCAAGAACTCTTTCCAAGCCATGGAACTCAACAAGATGAAGGATACAGAGCCTCTGATATGGGCTCATCTATGCAATTCGGCAGGTCGCCTGTGGGGACAACGCGGTTATTTTGCAAAAGGTGAAACATACTTCAACGAATGCCTCCAAATTCGTCGAATAGAGCTTAGAAGAGGGGATGAAAACATTGCGGGGGTCCTAAGCAATCTTGGTAACCTGTACCTATTAATGGCAAACTATGAAAAAGCACTCGACTTCTAGAATCAATCGCTTGACTTTGGGGTAGTTAGAGATCAAAATCTTATCCCGAAGCCTGACCAGTCAATTAGTAAGGCAAATACGGCACGTGTGTTGACAGATATAGGTCGAACAGAGGAAGTAGTTATCGCGTTCAACGAGAGTGTTGCTTTGATACCGGACAAAGACTCTCTATAGTAAGGCTGCTTTTCGTCAGTTCTGGATCTCCCTATGCTAACAAGAGTCTAGTCGTAGATTCTATAAGTGTAGACTTCTTCTTAAACAAGGGAGGCTGGAAGATGCCAAAAAAAGCCTTAAAATATGTCAAGGTGATATTATAGCTAGAGAAGGGCCAGGTTCGGTCCTTTTGGCTGCTTGTGCCTATAGATTAGGCTGTATAGCCTTGAGCGAGTGTAATTACAAAGAGGCACTGTGTGTATTCCCTGCCTATACGATTTTCAGCTTCAATACTAATGATAGACAAGATCATACTTTGGTAGGTCTCGTGCTATAATCGAGCGACGCCAAGCACCGGACTGCACAAAAGCCCGAGTATTATACGCACTCTGGAAGGCCAGAAGTCGAGCTGGATTTGAAGACGACGAACAAAAGAATGAGTTTGATTTGATGTTGAAACAAGCTCAAAAGTTACGGAAGCAATTTTCTGGCAAGGTTGAAGATGAGAATGATAGTGAGGAAGCGTATGACCTACTTGTTGATTGCCAGTTACGTTGATGAACAGCAACTTTTCGTTTAGTGAGGCGCGTCTGCTCCATAAATCTGATTGCCTTGGTAGCTAGTTTTGGCTCATTCAAGATTGCTCTCAGGTCTGTACTTCGTACGTGCCCCCCTCCCAATTATCCTTCCCCGTACGTCGTTGTATGTGCGGCACCTCAGCAGGATGTGGTCCACGGTTTGCCGTCCTTCGCCGCAGTCGAATCTAGGGTCGTCGGCTTCCGGTACTCTTCTCTTCCATAGGAAGTCTCTTAATCCAATCTTCTCGGTGCGCATCTGGATGAGCAGAGCACTCTGCCACTTATTTAGGCCATGGTGTAGTCGCAGTACCTTGTGTAATGCCTGTGGGGTGTATTTGAACATAGTTCGCCCTTGTTTCTGTTCTCCAGCTGCTTATCCATCCAGCTCTTGTCTGCCTCTTGACCAAGGTCTTTAACGTTGCTTGCAAGTGGTATGTCCTTGTCTGTATGACGTTGTCGTTCCCCCGGCCAGCTCCTGCCTCTTGTTTGGCTGCTCTCTTGGCTGCTCTATCCGCTGGCTTCGTTTTCCCAGATGCTGGGACCCACCTTAGCTCGACTTTTATCCCCCGCTCTCTTTAGAGTTTGTCTATGAGGTTTATCGCGTCAGCTACGATATATGCACCTGATCTATGTAGGGTTCTGAAATGTCCGGATAGCTGCTTGGTTGTCTGTGAAGATGATCAGCCTGTCTCTCTTGTTTCTTCTCTCTTCGTCTTCATCTGCAATTTGAAGGGCCCACCTGATGCCCTGTAGTTCTGCGGCATATACGGTCGAGGTTTCACTGTCCCCCATGAAGGAAGAAAGACATACCAGACAATGAGCACATGGTGCATTATTCACCCATACCCAGTTTGGCCAGTTGTAAGTTAGCCAGTACTTGCAGCGGTACTTGTAATACCCTCCTGAGCCAGACATTCTGGATAATGATATGTGCAAAAAAAAGAAAAAGTCAAAGAAATGATCAACTGGACAGAATTCACACGTACGGGAGGGTATACTTGTAGCCCTCGTGGACGTTCGACCTGATAATGGCTACTATTCCACAATATTTAAAGCCATTGGTGAGGGTATTGACGAATTCACTCGGTAGGGGTATATTCGGTTTTCGCGCTGAGCGTAGCGCATTCTGGAGCCCTGCTAGCGGATTTCCAAAGTTCAGATCTTATCGATTTTCAACCTCACTTGCACAGTCGGCCAAATTCTCACTATGTCTGCCACACCTGACAACACCTCAACACTCCCTCCGACCAGGGAAGAATGCCCAACCGCTACAGCAAAGACTTCAGAGGGCGAAACAGCGCTCTACAAACCCGTTCTTACAGCAACCCGCGATCTCTCTTAGAGGTTCCCGCCGGAACACATCTCAAAGGCCCTCCTCCTGATTGAGATAGAGGATCTCGCTGAAAAGGTACTGAATAAGATACGGGATGATATCGATAAAAAGGCCAAGCCTTGGGATCTGGATAGGTATCATCGCAATGTACTACTCGCGCCCAGTTGGACAGCGGTCCCCGATACCCCAGATGCTTTCTTCAGTCGTCACGCAGGCACAAAGCCTAGACTTATTCTTCGGTTGGCGGGGAAAGCCATTATCCCCAAGGTCAACAAGCTGTTATTGACTCCGTGGCTGTGTTTGAAACTGATATCCAAGCTCAACGATCTCGCCCTGCATGAGCAAATCCAGCCATACATCGATCGAAGGAACACGAGGGATAAGCCTGCCACCCTAGTTCTCGCGCATTTTAAGGATATTAATACACTAATAAAATCCACTAATTACAACCTCAATTATAAGCTGTTTATATCGAATTCGAACTGATATTTTAAAATATCCTCCTGCCAGTTGATTGATCCCTCAATAGCCCCATTAGTCCCCTAATATCGTTCCTGCTGTGCCAGTTGTTGCGCTATGATCTCCTGTTCCTTCACAATATCCTCAATGTGTACAAAACGCTCATTTACGTCCACTTGAACTCGCCGTCGCTTTTTACGAGCCTGATAGTCCTGAATAATCGATTTCTGGTGTTGAAGTTGCTGTTGCTGTTGGGCAGTTTTGGCTATTAGTCCTTCAATAACCTTGCTTGCTTTCTGAAGTGCTGTACGGCAACTCCTAGACAGTATTTGAGCCTTTTGAAGTGATTGGATATTCTCGTACATAATCCTATGAGTCGTAGGCGTTTTAAGAATGACTGAATTAGGAGTATTAGGTGGCCGAATAGGCGAAGTTGGCGTCGTACGTTTATTTGGCTTGTCATGAGTTAGTTGACTTGAATTCAGAGCTTTTTGAGGATTCCATGGATACAGCCCTGTAGCCCTGAACCCACTAACAATATTCTGGCGTATAATACCTTTTCGCCGTGCAATATTATAGAATAATACGAAGTTGATCTTCTTAACAGCGTCGGATTCCTTGGCGGCGGCATGTTTGTCCACTTCAGCCCTATATGCTTCCTTAACTGAACTGAATACACCCAAATCGAGAGGCTGAAGAATATGGCTCGTATGAGGCGGAAAAAACACTAAATGGATATTGTTTTGCTTAGCTTTCCACATGAAATCAGTGCTTACATGGCTGCCATGGCCATCAGATAGCAAAATACGAGTAGCGTTGTCATTTGGCTGTGTCTCTGGGATAAAAACATCTGCCAGCCACATAACCCCTGAACGATTACTAGACCAGCCATTGTCAGAGCTCTTATAGTGCCAGTCAGGTATGGAATCCTTCGGGAACCATGATGTTTGCACACCAGAGCCCTTAAATATAACAATTGGCTTGATATGCTGGCCGGTGGCTGAAATAGTCTTCAAAATGGACACCCACTCCCTTGATTGAGGAGACTCTTTGTAAGTTCGTTTTTTACCAGCTTTAGCTAGTATATGCGTAGGATGGCACACTCCTAGAGCAAGCCTATGTTCATCCATATTCTAGATATTATGAGGTTATACATTGAACTTCATAATAACCCGCTCTATATAGTAAAAAAAACCCTCGAATGGCATCCTGAGTAGACCCCTAAGCCCTAACTAACTCTAGGAGCCTACTAATACAACTACCAACCTTAGGGTTGCGCTTTATAAACCCTGATATCCAATTGTTTCCCAGAGATTCGGCATGTCCTGCCGGACCTAGCATTAGAGTAGCCAACTCTCGTACACGTTTATAGGCAGGAGGGTGGCCTTGATTGTCCTAGTCAATGATCCATTCGGCCAGAAAATCCTCCTATTTAGGACTTAATTTCTATTGATAGGAGTGTGCTGAACGTGCATAACTAAATAATAATTATATTTTAATTAAAAATAATAAGTTATATAAAGAGAATATTAGAATTATCTTATACTCTTAAAGATCTTTTTCTTACTTCTTATAGCTTAAGTTTCCTAGTCTAAAACTCCTTTAGTTTTAATATAAGTATGTAAAGGATATATAAGGAATTAATATATAAGGTAATAATTTTATTAAAAATAATAATTAAGAATTATTTAAGACTAAGCCGTCTTTTATATATATAAAGATAAGGCTTATCCCTTTAGTAAAATAGGCAGAGATTAGTTTACTACTAAATCTATTTTTTAAATTTATAATTCTTTATTTATTTTAGACCTTTATATTAATTAACTTATGATTATTATAAGTAAAGACTTTAATAAAGCATTTCTAATAGAAGTAATTATAAGTATTAAGATCCTTTAGACTTATAAAGAAGCCGTAAAAGATAATAAATATACTAATAAGTAATATAAAGTAATAGCTGAAGAAATACTATTCCTTTATATAAATAAGACTTTCTAAGAAGTAATATTACTAAAAGATGTAAATCTTATTTCTTTTAAATAAGTCTATATAATTAAAACAACTTTTAAAGGAAAGATTGAGCGATTTAAGGCAAGACTTATTGTAAGAGGATTTAATTAAATATATAAATAGGACTATAACTAGACCTTTATACTAATAGTTTAAATAAATATATTAAGGCTATTTTTAATAATAGTAGCGGCAAAGAACCTAGAATATTACTAGTATAATATTAAGAATGCCTTTATAAAATCCTACTTAAAGAAAGAGATTTATATAAAACTATTTAAGGGTATTCTAGTTAAGAAAGGATATATCTAGTAACATAGTACTCATTTCCAAACTATTCATTGTCGTAAGCCATTCGTCTTCATCTACTATAAAAAGTGTTATATCCTCATTGATAAGAGAGCAACTCATACTCTCTTCAATAGCAGCATCAATTTCAAGTCCGGCATAAATGAAGACTTTTTGTGGCGCTGCAGGTGTGCGGTCTATTAATGACCGAACCTGCTGCAGAACAGGCTTTTTCTTGCGATCAAGGACCTTCCCCAGTCGATCTATTTTGGTTTCGTCATGCTGATGCTGAGCAGATGCAGCCTTGAGATCATCTCTCAAATGTTCAACAGTTTGTGTCATAGTACGTAGATCCGCGACTTTATCATCGTAATTTGTGGCCTTTCGCTCGAGTTGCGTTGCAAGCATTGTCTTTGACTTTGTCAACTTGCCTATCTGCTCGCGAAGGCGGATACTTTCCTCCTCACGCTCTCTCAGGAGTGATCTGAGCACTGAGACACGGTCATTGAGATATTCCGGTGTAGACTCCTCAACGCCCTCGGGAATAGGTTCAAAGTTAGGAGCTTTCCCAAGCAAAGCTCTTCTGTAAGCTTTCGCACCAACAATATCGTCATCAAATGAAATGAAGTTGCCGAGATTGCAGTGTTAATGCTTTCAAGATCATCGTTTGGAATTTCTAATATCGATTCGGGAGCCTTGACTCCTGGATATGAGTTTCGCAGGTGGCGTGTACCCCGGTAGACTTGTTGAAGGAGGTGGCTATTTTCTTCAATCAGGGTCCTAATATCAGAGATAGATTTTTTAATCAGATTAGCAAGTAAGTGAGATGAACACAGGAAATCCAGACATTTGTAAAGTTTGAATGAGTAGCAAAATTGTGCTTTGTTGCCTTCTGATTTGCTGCAGAAGTTCCTTCACCTTCTGGATCTCTGAGAACGGTGGCTTGGATTTCACTGAGGGATCCGGCTATCACACGGGACTCTGAATAGATTGCAGAGATCGTGGTCTGAGAATCTTTGAACCGGTTGCGCAAGTCGTATAATTTCTTGGAAACTGTCAGACACTCGACAGTGATGGAGAGTACGGTCCCTGTAATCGAGAGAGGATCCATTTTCGTAGCATCCAAAAAAGGTTATTGTTGTGAATGGAGATAGTGGGGAGAGGTGGGGTTGAGGGCGAAACAACAACGCAAGCCACTTTTCAGCTGCAACTAGGCAATAAGAACTTCACCTCCATATACAGCCTAAATATAAATAGAATAAGCCCGCCTACTCGCCGGTCTCACATAAAGCTTCTGTCTATTAAAAAATCTTTACAACAGTATATATTATTACTTGATGGCTTCACTTTATTTAATTCTTTAGCGTTAGAGTCGGAAGGATTACTAGGCGAGTTTAATCAAGGAATAGTCTACCCTTGGGAATAGCATTATTAATTATCAAATTTGATTTTCTACTTCCCGTTATTTAATTTCTCATTGCTATGCAAAGTGTTGTTTACAAGACCATCTCAGTCCCGACCCCCAGAAAGTTAACAGTATCCTATCCCATGCATCTATCCACCCAACATTCTAATCACTATCCCTCATGCTATTTACCCCAGCCAAGTACCAAATACCACATACTAAGCGCCTCCCGCTATTACCATCATCAAGCAATGCGTCTAAAATTCGAATTATTCCCTATCCAGACAATTTCCACATCTCTCATGCTCGCATTTATAGCAATATTGCTTGAGATCTGATGCGATTTACTTATTACCATTTCCTGTGGATGACTAGTATAATTAGCTTTTATTCTATTATATTTACTCTTTCCAGAAAAGGAATACGGGAAGTAGAGGAATGCAATGAGGGAGAAGTGCGAACTCACGGGTGATTTATAAACAGTATTTGCAGGAGTACAACATTGACAGCATAACCAGTGTTCTAGTTCGATTTCTGTTTTACTTTCTTGGTCGGATTAGTAGTGGGGAGAGAAGAAATAGTCGATAAATCTTGTTCTATTTTTGAAAAGAGTGTTTATGAGTTAGTGATTTTCTGTTTTGGAAGTGACGATATGAATTTTGCTGGCAAGTTTGATGGAGAGAAATTACGTAGGGTGTGATAGGTTTCTACTATTACCCAAAGCGGGCGTATATTAGAAGTATTAGGGAGTAAATTAACCCGAAGAAGATATTACTATTATTTAATACACACATATTCTTATGCAAAAATATTAGCTTTGAGGGAAGCATTGAGTTTAAATTTATAGCTGAACTGTCAACTGATTCCCACTGTTTCAGTTAATCTCATGACTTAAAATTTTTTATAGTCTAAATAAACATTACATAGCTTTACGTGGCCCCCAGGCGAAACTAGGAGAGTTTTCGTGGAGTATAGCTAATCCGTTGAATATGTCTCAATTACCTCGACGCACCTAAAGACTTCTTTTCCACTTTAATTTTCTCTCCATGGGGCTCTTAATAGTGTCGGTTTCTTTGGTAGGGAAATAAGAGGCCGCGTTTAGCATACGAGTTCGCGGGTGGATCATAAAATCGAGGCTATTTCCAAGTCAAAAGTAAAAAAATCCTCCTACCTACCTAAAAAATACTCTTATCACTTTCATCCTTTGTCTTTTACCCACACCCCTCTCTACAGTCCTCCCCCCCCCCCCCCCCCCAAAATACTCCTATATATACCCCTCAAACATTATCAATCATCTATAACCACATAGACTATTACATACGTGGATCTTATTTCCACGTGCCTTATTTGTTTAAAAAATTATAAAACTCTTTTTTTTTGTATCTCACTAGAAAAGAAAGGGAATTATAAAAAGAAATAATATTATCAACACCTCCATCTCGTTCTCTAGATTTCTAGATATATTGAAATGAAAACAAGCAGAATTAAGAAGTGATAACAGTAAGAAAAGAGGTAACAACAACAACACCTACACATCATAAAAACACCTATACACTCACCTCTAAGAACCATCCCTTAGTTCCTGACTACCGCTCTAAAAAACTAAACTACATCACAAAATAGCAAATTAATCAATACAACAAAGTCATAAAAATCAAACAATTTAAAAGCCCCATATCCAGCCACCGCATTGAATACCTCCACAACCAACCTCTGGAAAAATATTCCTCTTCCAAAGAAATAGGGATATTTATACACTTTTTTAGCATTCTTGTTACTCCCCTCTCATCTCTACCAAGCTTAAACTTCCACCAATCATTTTTTCAAACCCTAAAATTTTCACCGCTCTAAAATAAGAATAATAACACATACAATCTTCCCCCTCAAACACTTCTAATTCTTCCCCTATTAACCTCTCCAATTAAAAAAGGGAAAAGAACGAAGAAAAAAACAGGAAGTACACTCACCTTTTAATCTCTAAAGAAAATCTTTCATCTAAATAACTCCTTCCTCTCTCACACCTCCAAGAAAATCCACTAGGAAATAGCACAAGCAACTACTAGTCATTAAAAAACCCACCCCCACCCTCCTTCTCACCAAACATACCAATCTTTAAAATCTCCCAAAAACTCATCCAATTCTCCAATTCTCCACTCATCTAAAAAACTCAACTAATACCCAGAAATGAGATAGAAAAAAAAGGAAAGTAACTACTAGAAAATCTAACAACAGGGACAGAACAGTCCCTCCTCCCCTTTACCCCCACCTCCCACCAAAAAAAACAAAGAAACCAAGAACCAAACCAAACCAAACCAAACCAAACCAAACCAAACCAAACCACCAACTACCAGGAAATAGTTACGATATGACTTTTTACGCGCCTTAAAAATATATACAAAAACGAACAATAATTTCACATACGAGGAACAAGGAAAGGAATAACGATTCTTTTCTTATATCATGCATGTAATATAATATGAATTCCACTTTCCCCTTCATCACCTACCTATCTATCTCTCTATGTATGCATTTTGCCATACCCAGCCCAGCCCAGCCCAGCCCAATCGGATAAACCCCCCCACCCCACCTATCTGTCTAGCCAGCCAGCATACCGCATGAAATACCATCTTCGATCCAGATACACACCCCCCTTCCCTTCAGCCTCTCATTCATTTATCTCGAGACATGGCAAAGACTTTCTTTATTCAGAGGGTTTTAACTTTTTCTGTCGTGCAATTCATTCCGTTCAATTCTTTCCCACCCAGCCAGTCCCGCCCTCCCAAAAAAATAAAATAAAACGCCAACCATGCATCAATGTTCATCCCCACGCGCCAAGTATCGTATAGCCAAGCCAGAGGAAGAAACGGAGAAAAAGTGTTTAAGCCTCCTCACTTTGCAACCGCAGCACTCAATACCTGTGTCCTAAAGAATCCACCCTTTGTCCTCTCGATGACTTGTTGATAGATGCTGCTTGGTGGATGATTCATCACGACGGTTCCCTCCTTGTAATCGATTTTGGCATCGACCCTCGTATCTCTAATCAGATTTACGATCCATTTCTCCCCTTCATCTTGGTTCAGTCCTAATCTAGCACTCAAATCCTTGATGTCGATTCTCTGATGGATCTTGCAGTAAGATTCGGAGATGAGATGTCTGGCAGCTTCGACGAAAGAGTCAGATGCAGCAGCGAGGAAGAAATCGGATCGGAGAACTTCTTCGGCCTCGGAGAGCTTCTTCTGGGCTTCCTCAAAATCGAAGTCAATGTAGAGAGCCTTGACGAAATCGGTTACTGGATCATGGTATTCGTAGTTTTCTTGCTTGACAATTCGAATGATGTCTTTGAGTTGCTTTTGGTATTGGCCAGTGTTACGTGTCCGGCTACGGTTGGTGATGACTGCTGCAGTCAGGTATCGCAAAATCCAGGGACAAGCGGTTTGGATAGTGTTGATGAACGGGGCGGAGAAGAACAGTTCACATATTGTGTCGCGGGCTGGCTCGTAGTTGAAGAATGGGAAAAGAGCCCAGTGAATCAACCAAGTTCGGTGGTTGAGCTGTGCAAGAGGGTTGCTGAAGAGTTTTGTGTCAATGGATTCCTTGACCTTGTTCACTTCCTCCATGGCGGATTCCCAGTTTGTGGTCAGGATTTCGGATGCGAGCTTTCCCCATGTTGCGGCAGAGACTTTGTCGTTATCGGTGGAGAGGACTCGGAATTGATAGAGAAGTTCGGCGGCAGCTTGGTAGTTGCCACAGCTATATTGGAAGTTGCCGAAGTCGTAGAGGACGTTAACCATTTCAATGGTAACCTGCCAAAGATATTAGATCCGTCTCCAAAAATTAAGACCGGCTACTCACATCATGCTCCTTCTTCAAGAACTCTAAATTAGCAACCTTATCACTCCTCAATCCTGTAACAACATCCTCTCTCCCAAGCAGATCAGTGATCTTCTCACTCTCCTGTGCAAACTTCTCCAGCCTCCCAAGAACCACCTCTCTCTTCTCCACAAATTCCTTGGGCGTGTCCTCAACCCCCTCGAGCTCGCAGTACAAGCTTGCCACATAATCTGTCATGTTTGTCTTGTTCAACAACTGATATTTCGCCTTGAGCGTGTCGACAGAAGGTTCATCCTCTTGGTCCCCAATAAATTGGAGGAGGGGGAAAATCAAATGGCGATCGAGATGGGTGACGAGTCTAGGGAGGAGATCGTATTCCTTGACGATTTCCTCGGGGGTCTTCTCGTGCGCAGGCGCGCCGTTGGCAGTCGTGTCCGCCATGATTGCGATTGCGACTTGCGTTGAGTTGCGGAACCTGAAGTTGAACTCGTCGTCGTAGAAAATCGGTATTGCAACTTTCGAATGTGCGCCGCCAAATGTCCCGCACTAGTCGATTCGGGCTAGCGCCAATTTATCGACTTGGAATTCCGCGAACCTCAGAAGTTACCCATTCGAGACAGCATTGCCAATTGCCCGCCATGGCGTCCCTCCTCCCTCTCACGCGGCTTCGAGTAGTTTACACAGTCAATATATCGTCGATTGCGCCTCTGCGGACAGTATCCACGCTTGTAACTCCAGCAGGAAAACCATACAGACTGAGGACGACTGCTTCGAATAACCTGCCAATCTACGAGCTTGCGAAACGAGGTGGAAATATGAAGTTGACAAAGATACGAAACATAGAAGGCAACTTAAAGATCTTCAGGCAGGATATACAGGAGGCATTGGGGTTGAAGGAGGAGGAAGTGGTGATCAATCCGGTTACGAAGCATGTTGTGGTCAAGGTAGGATTGGTCGTTATTCAGGTGGAGAGAGGCTGATGGTAATTAGGGATCGAGGAAACAGGACATCAAGGAATTTCTCGCGAGTTTGGCGGCTAGTTGAGAGCGGAGATTATAGCACGTCGCGAGTTAAAGCAGGACAAGGCGTTTTGAAAGCATTCATGAGGATATTGTACAACGGATATAAGTGTTGCAGTCTGTTCATTGCCTTTCCAAGCAATACCAGCATTTGTCTCTCGGTAGACAGATAACTATATGTACATCACAAATTCCTACTCACTCAGGAGGAAATTCCCAGCGCCCACAACTTGTACAGCACAATACACCAAAACAATCCTAGCAAAGGAAGACATAAGGCCATCCAAGCCATGCTAGATAAACAGAGATCACTTTCAGAAACGCCTACTCCACACCCCACCAAGTGTCATTGATGCGTCTATGAGAATGTGTTACAAAGAGTAAATGAAATCAAACGCTTTATGTCCCCAATACCGCATATGCACACAGCTGTTTCAGCACTCCTTGAAGACGAGGTTGCATTATCTCCAATGCTTGTAGTAATTTCTCCTTCGTTGGAAGTCCAGGTATGGGTATGGATGAGGTTGGATCTTCCGGATCTCGAGACTTCTCTGCCAATCGTCGTAATACTGTGATACCGCCGATCGTTATGTGATGTAAAGCTTCGTCCTCGACACCTTTAGGTGCTACTGGGTGTCTTGGTTGAGGTACTGCTGGCGAAGACTCAAGACATAACGAAACAACAAGTCGAGACAAATTCTGAGCAAACCCATCCTCGGAAAGTAGCCACGATTTGGCAACACCCGTCTCGGGACCAGGTGCGAGGTTTGATAGAATCTCTGCGGCCAGCATTCCCTGCATCAAGAACGGCTTTCTTGCTTCGGACACGGACACTATATTACTCCTCTTGGCATCATGTTTCTCGTCAGGAATGGCCGATATCGCGAGACCAAAACTTCGTGTGAGGAGGTCAAAAGGCGGTGTTGACGCCACATCAGAAGCAAATATTGTCTTATAATGCGTCCTATTCGGTTCGTCCCGAGCAAGCAGTTTCGCAAGAGTGTCCACTGCCGGCGGAAGATATCGATGTATTGCGGGATCGTATGCTGAGAATATGACGTGTTCAGAGCCTACTTGGTTCGGTGGAGGACATGGGGCAAATGCCAAGATGAAATGGAGTAGACACAATGCTTGCTCTCGTCCGGGGAGCTCAATTGTCGCTGCAAGGTTGGATAAGAAAATGATGACATCTTTCATGAAGTCCAGAGTATTCTGATTTGTTCGTAAAAGCATATTCCGAGTGCCCAAGTACCGTATTACGATGCACAGGAATTTGATGACAAGCTCATCCGCCAGGAGTGGGTGGTTCGTTTCATAGAAGGAAAGATTTCGTAGGATCGTTGTTATACACACTAACCTGTCGACAGCACGATCCAACTCGTACTCCCCAGAACCGAAAGGACGGATTTC
Organism: Neobulgaria alba; assembly: GCA_003988965.1. NCBI lineage: Eukaryota > Fungi > Ascomycota > Leotiomycetes > Helotiales > Gelatinodiscaceae > Neobulgaria > Neobulgaria alba. Next base: position 26,888 of record QYAM01000085.1, read on the forward strand.
TTGCAGTAATTCCTGATCGCAACGACAGCCACGAAGAACTTCTTCGTACGAGCTTACGAGCATCACATCTGATACCTCAGCAGCACTTTCAGCTAGCATTTCAACCTGGATTTCTGCACAGTCCACAAGTGTCTCCACCAAATCTTCACAAGATCGCAAGTCCAACTGAAGGCGGGCTTCAACCGAAAGAGAGACTAGCGCATCTAGAGCCAGTCGTACTTCAGCATGGATTCCTGACTGAAGACTCATTGTCAAAGCATGTATATCAATAGTTCCCATTTCAGCCACAGCTGGAAGATCCGGCTTGTACTGTAGCTTCAACCCACCAAGCCGTTGTAGTGACTCTAACTCAACGCCTCCGAATGTGTCGAGTACTCGCACTTTGGGATCCAGTATCGTTGGCAGGCTAAATTCCTGTGGAGCTGGTGGTGCGGCTGGTCGGACATCTACTTGTGGCGATGGTAAAGATATACTCCCTGGCTTGGTTGCGGACATTGGAGAGGGCATAGCAAAGGATGGGCCATTATGTGGTGGTGTCGCTTCCATACTTCTAGAAATACTACCCCGTGCATGGTTCTGTGAGCCCATACCATGTGGTGGTCCTTGAGTTTGTTGAGGCGAAGAGAAACCGTTGGCAACCTGCTGTTGCGGGTGGTGCATTGGAGTCATTTGTTTCACTGGTGTCCCTTGGGAATAGTGCTGCTGGAGTTGTTGCTGCTGGCCCATCATCTGCTGCTGCTGCATCAGATTCTGAGATTGCTGCATAGCTGCAGCAAATTGTGGATTGATCTGTTTCGTAGGCGACATCTGTCCCTGAAGACCTCCCATAGCAGAATTCTGTTGCTGCATCATGGCCCTCTGGCGCTGTTGGTTTATCGCCCATGCCTCTTCAAACAACCGTAAATTTCGTTCGTAGTGGCTTCTCAATTGGTCTGGCGCAGATGGGATTTGCATAGGGTGAAATTGCATTGCTTGCGAAACCTGCGACCATCCGTTTGCTGCTGTCACTTTCTTCCACCCCCCAAACTTTGTCACAGTGACGTATAATTGCACCAGTGAGATTCGACGATCGCCAACTACCGGGTTCATGTCTAGAGGGAGGTTCTTCTGTTGCATAAAGGAAATTAAGCTTTTCATGAAGCTTTCTGGATTCGGGCCAGCGCGAGCTTGATTTGCCGCTTGCTGAGCCCGTATAGCTGCCATTTGTCCATTCGGGCCTTGCATTGGGGAGCCTGCCATAGGATTAACATTTGGTGGCATATTTCCCCGGTTCATTAGATTTCGTTGTTGCATTTGTTGTTGCAATTGCATCTGCTGGAAAATCAATTTTTGCTGATCCATGCCTTGGGATCTTTGCTGGTTTTGTGGTTGCCCCTGGGGATACATGGCCTGCTGCATATGAGGTTGTTGCATATGGGATGCAGACATGGGATTTTGTGGTGGTGCTGAAGTTCGACCAGGTGTAAAGCCTTGATTAAAGCCTTGCGGAAAGCCCTGAGCTTGCGCATATGGATTATTGCCCTGGGGCGTTTCGACTCTGCTGCCATGGTCGGATTGAGATGGGGATGGTTGCGCGAACTGCTGCTGTCCTGCGGGCGAGAATGGATGGGGAGAAGCGGTCGAAACGCGTTGCGGAACACCACCTGGGCGTAAGTTCGCCATGATGGGAGATGGACTTGCATTGGCTGAGCCATTTTGAAGATGTGAATAGGGTGTTTGTTGTGTCCCATGTGACTGAGAGGTATTGTTTCCTTGGAACGGGGGATATTGCAGTTGAGACGGGGTCTGCGAGCGGGATTGGGGGAGCATGCCAGGAGCTTGACGGGGCGATGGCTCCATAGCCTCCTCTCGTGGTCGAGGTCTCTTAGATGGAATTACGGGGTTGGTTTGATACACCGGATTATTAAAGCCCGGGCCCGGCGAGCCAGAGCCATTCCGAAGGCCGCCGCTTTGTATCCTTTGTTGCAGCTGTTGGTTCGTGAATTGGGCCGGGTCGAAGGCAGGACTGTTCATGAATGCGGAAGGGTCGAGCATGGTGGCTGCAGAGTTGGTGTCAAGATGGTTGAAGGCAGGGCCATGGTTTTGGACGGCAGCGTTCCAAGAACTCATATCTGTGGGCGGGGGAGACAACCCATCTACATTGCGACACCTAGTCAGCGAGTCTGCTCTACAGCTGGTGGTCCATGGAAGAATTGCGGTGATGGCGCAAAGCAGGGCGCGCTGGGAAGGCACGGTGGAACGCGCCAGCGACGTGAAGCAGCGCCTATCAACACAGCGACAATCTCATCGGCCGGCATCAATGATCCTCGGCCATCACGAGGCCGCGAGAAGATGCAGCAGAGGGAGAGAGGGTGGGCTCACCTAAAAAGGATCTGACGCGTATGGTGGTGTTTAAGGAGCGCTGGATTGATTGTGAACGGCTAGAAGGGCGGTTTTGCGCCAAACCCGATTGGGTGATGTGGTCGACCTTAATTTATAATTGGGAGGCCGAACGGGAGCCCAGCAAAGAGCGTTGACAGACCTGGACACACGGCATCAGCATTCATGCTCGACTCGGGCCATTCAATCGGGCCAGACTGCAAACGGGGTGGCAGCGACGAGCAGCGCGGTGGTGGAGGTCACGTTGTCCGTCCGTGACTTGTGCGGTGGCGACGAACCGACCAGCCGAACACCGCGAGCTGGCTGCACGAGCCTGAGCCTGAGCCCCAAGAGACCACACTGGAGCAGAAGGGCCGTACCTGGAAGCAAGAGAGCGGCCCTAGAGGGTCCGGCCAGAAGATGGAGCGATCGGTCCTGACGACTCGGCGTGTGGCGAGAGCCTGAGCCTGAGAGCTGCGTGTCGGGAAGATGGGGGTGGCAGGCAAGGCGAGTTGCTCAATGAGACGTTGTCACGCCTCGAATAAGCAACACAACGAGAACGGCGGACGGGCGAGCTGCTGGAATCGCTGGGCGCGCTGGAGGCTCTGAGCTACAAGGAACGGAGGAAGGTCGTTAGCCGGAGCGCGGTAACTGCCAGACTCCCAGTGGATTGGACTTGTGGCCTCTGAAGTGAACAGAACTTTGCGGTCTATCTGCGCAGAGCTGGAAATGGGCTAAGTAAGCGGGCCTATGGAGAGCCCGGCGCGGGATCCATGCTCCCAGCCTGGCACGCATCGCCCGGAGATCGAGTGAGGATGAGCACCACGCACCGGTGCGGTCGGCCAGGCGAGGTGAATGGAGATGCGGTATATCTTCGTGCTGCTGGAGGGTCAGTGGGATTGCAACGGTGGCTCTCTCGAGGGAGTCCAGAGGCCCGGGGGGGTGTCCATGGTGTGGCTCGATCGCTGCTTTAGCCTGGCGGGATCCAGACACACGAGAAATGTGCGACACGGCGATGCTGGCGGTCGAAAACGCGGATAGCGAAGTGAGGTCGTGATGGCATCAGAAAGGCCCCTAGGCTGGAGAGTTCTGGCTTGGATCGCATGGCTGGGCCAGCGGGTCTGCTCGATGCGTTCGGTCTGAGGGCCTCCCCGGTGGACACGGCGGCGACGAGCCCATACTCGAGAAGAAAGCAGTCGGCGGGGAACAGATCGCACGTCCAGAAAGGCCCTCCTCCCCACGATGAGAGCGGAGGGGAACGAAAGACACGCGGGGGGGGAGGGAGGCGTCTTATAGCAATGCCGAGCACTCCATTCTCTAGCCAGGGCCAATCTTAGGCTTTTCCAGGTCGTCACAGATAGGCAGGCCAGAGAGCTACGCTTCGAACCTGTGTCGTGGACTCGTGGCGCCCGCCTGGACGGCCATATGGGGGAGCACCTCACACAAGCTTGTCCCAGGGCGACCGGCCGGTTCCAACCTAAACGCACCGCGCACATGGCAATCAACAATCCAGCGCTACAGCAAATGTCTTCTCCTCGCTCTCCTCATCATCTGTCACTGCGACGGCCCTCATTCCCCCGCCATGTGCCACGGGCAGCCCACCCAGAAACCCGAGGGAGCTATCACGGCAGAGCAGCTCTCAGTCCCGGGATCCGAATGTGTCAATCCTGCAGCGGGGACCGCTCGAAACCCTCCACCCAGACGCCAATTACGCCGTCCCCAATGACAGTGGATGACTGGCGGGGTGAGGCAGTGGGAGAGCCAGGATGGGGTGCTGGTGCTGTTGATGCTCTTCTCACTCCGTCCAGCACGGAGCAAGGATCGCAACCCAAGCATGCCAGTCGCCGTGCATGACGGGAGACCGCGCCCAGACATGGATCACACGGCTTTGCGCCAAATAAGGAGCTGCTGGGTAAAATCAACTGACATCTGCCGACTCCCTCTGGGTGCTGGCCACCAAATTCCTGCCGTGAGGATGGAGGAAAACAATTGGGGGTGCGGGTGAGGCTTGGGGCGTTGCTTCTGCGAGGTTTGGCTTGGTTGGTCAGATTGGGGTTTAGCGATCGCCCAGTGCCATCCTTGGTGATTTCCAGATGTAACGGCGTATTACGGGATTTCATGTCGACGCGTCGCAAGGGCAGGAAGGAAGAAGAATCGGACACTGCAAGAATGCCCAAGCGGAAAGCAGAAGAGGCAGACGAGGCAGAAGAGGGGGATGTGGTGTCGGAGCCACGAAGATCAACTCGTCGCCGCGGGCCAGGAACAACAGCAGGTGTAGCTACATCTAGTGGGGCAGTAGGGGAGGTCTCAAAACGACAGGCCAACACGAAAAAAGCCAAGAGCGCGGGGTCAAAGAAGGAAGAAATTATAAACGGAGAGCATGACGTGAGTAGTGAGAGTTTAGGATGGTGGCCAGCTGAGGTTGAAGCCGCAATTGACGGAATACAAACCGGAAGTCGATGTCACGTGCCATCAAATCATGGCATTCGTCCCCATCTCATGCAGTCGAGCGTACTAAGCAGCTAACGAGAACCCAGAAACCATCAACCCCTACAAAGAAATCCAGAAATGTTCCTGCCGAAGCCCTCGCCGTGGTCACGCCCCCAGCAGGTCGACAATACTGGCTGATGAAAGCCGAGCCTGAATCTCGGATCGAGAAAGGACATGACATCAAATTCTCCATTGATGACTTGGCAGCCAAAACCGAGCCGGAGCCATGGGATGGTGAGTTCTTGATCCTACACCATAGGATCCCTTACTAACCAGGAACAGGAATCAGAGCATATCCAGGTACCAACCACATGACATCCACGCCCACCGAACAATACTAACAAAATCCAAGCACGTAATAATCTCCGCGCCATGAAAAAAGGTGATCTAGCATTCTTCTACCACTCGAGTTGTAAAATCCCCGCAATCGTCGGAATCATGGAAATCGTTCAAGAACATACTCCTGATTGTACTTATCCCCCCCTCCCCCTCCCCCTCCCATCCAATCATAAACTTACATCTCCCACAGTATCAGCACACAATCCCTCAGCACCCTACTACGACCCCTCATCTACCCCCGAAAATCCAAAATGGTCCGTTGTCCATGTTGTTTTTAGACAGAAACTTAATACGCCTGTTACACTTAAGGAGTTAAGAGGTTGGTATGGGGAGAAAGGGAATCCGCTTGGGGAGATGCAGATGTTGAAGTTGGGGAGGTTGAGTGTTAGTAAGGTCAGTGAGGGGGAGTGGAGGTTTCTTGTGGGGGAGATGGAGAAGAGAGGGGATGTTGTGAAGGAGGATTGGTGAGGAAGGAAAGTATAAGATATGGTTAGGTGAGAGAGAAAGGGGAAGGATGGTAGAGTGGTGGTAATCAATGTACATTTCAGCCCAAAAGGATAAATTCAGCAAGGGCTTAGACTACTAATGATAGATGACTTGGCATGTGTATCCAACTAGAGAAATTCCACTATATGTTCGTTAATATCTCAAACAGTCGATATCATTCATTCATTCTCCACACGATTTCACATCAAAGAAATCCTATCATCTCAAATCCAAATATCAATCCCGTAAAAACCATCCATCATAACCATCCCATTCCCCCATCCCATCCCTCCCAACATTCTCACCCCCCCCCCCTCACTAACCCCTTAAACCCAACTCCCCCCCCTCCCTCCAAATCCCAAATCCCAAATCCCAAACCCCGAAAAAGAAAAACAAAAACTCTAAAAACAATCACAATCACAAATCCCTCCTCCCAAAAAAGAAATCCCCCTCCCCCCTTTTTCTTAATCATCTACTTCCCCCCAAAAAAACTCCCCTCATTTCTTAGAATTTTCCAAACGGATCAATTCCTGTATTTCATCGAAACGAAGAGGTCGTCTGATTTCAATTTTGGGGTTGGGGTTTTGGGGGGTGGTGAGGTGGGGGGTGAGGGTTGTTGTTGTGGTTGTGGTTGGGTTTGGGTTTGAGGTTGCTGTTGATTTTGAGTTTTTGGATGGGAATTTGGTTTGAGGATTGGGTTTGGGGTTGGGGTTCGGGGTGGAGTTAAGAAACCCATTTTTTCTTTCTTTCTTTTTTTGATAGGTGAATAAATAGGTGGGTGGTTATGATGTAATTTATGGTTTTGGTGTTAAGTGTTTGTTGTTGTTGTTGTTGTTGAAATTTGAAAGATGTGGATTTGTTGTTAAGCGTTCGATGAGGAAGTTGAGGATATTTATTCCTCACATTACTGGGAGATACGTTTTTCAAATCATTCATTGAGTCAGAGTAAGCGAGGTTCAGATCTCACATCTGAAATCTTAGATTTCAAATCTTGAAAATCTGTCTAGAACTTGTCTCAAACTTGAGATTCTTTGACTTAGATATTAAGAGGTATGTTTCTTTATTCCTCCAACTTTGGTGTGGATTTTGTCTTATAACGGTTTTTGAATAGAATTTGAATAAATCCTAGTTGAATATTGGAGTTGAGAAATAGTTGGTCCAGCTGCGTAAATTTAGATCGGTGGGTGAAATTTACCTCTGGTAAATAGGGATCTTCTCATATATAACGTAGAGCTAGGACTAGACCAGGAAATTTTAGCATCATGGAATAAAGAGCTTGAAAAAGCAATTTTTAACGGGAGGGTAATAAACTGTTTCGTCTTATCAACCCAAATACCTAAGTTTTCAAGCTCGGATATGACTGACCTTCGAAATCATAATCAAAGAAAGTCTCTTTTAAATCCCAGTATCATACTATCACAAAAAAACTAAAGTTTCACGAAAGGTTTTTAGATTTGAAAAAACTTGAACTTTATTTCCAAGAGGGGGTTTTATTCATCATGACCATTTGATAAAAAATCCAAAGGAGTTTATTCCTCTTTAAATCTTTGGAAATAAGAGATGTTTAATTATAATTCCTGACAAGAATCTTCATCATACGGCAGAAAAACCCTTCTCTCCCCTTCTCTAAATAACTTATCCGACATCCCCTCTAAACATCCGTCCTCTCCCATCCTCTAAAATAAAATTATCCAGCTTTCCCTCCTTCCTCCCCTACATATCCATCCAAACCCCCACTCCTCTCCACCCCCCAAAATCCAAGCCCCAACACCAATAACAACCCCAACATCCCCAAGGTAATCTTCACTCCCATCCTCACCTTTTTCCAATTCATGCGTCTCCTCTCCTTCCTCATCTGATCCGCTAACCTAATAATCCCACTTCTCCTTGCAATTCTCGGGTCCTGATCTTGATCTTGATCTTGTTGATTGTGTTCAGGATTTGATGAGCTTGGATGGGTGAAATCGAATGTTGGTTTGGGAGAGAGATGGGAGAGGTCGGATAGTTCGATGGCGGTGATGTTGGGGAAGGTGGTGAATGAGTTTTGGTGGTGGAGGGGAGGGGGGGTACGAGATGGGAGGGGAGTGCTGGATATTATTGTTGCTGAGGGGGGATCATGGTTGGTTGGAGAGCCGTTTTGGGCTTCAAGATCGCCCCAGACGTTGTTATCTGGTGTTGGTGAGGGCATTCGTTGGAATGGATGTTGTTGGTTTAAGGTTGGGTATTGGGATCGTGGGAACTCGGAAGGTTTTGTCGACATGTTGGGGATTTGAGTGAGGTGGTTGTTGTTGTATGGTATGGTTGGTACACTCGCTGAGGTGGAGGATATGTGTAGATTGAACGAGTTAAGTAGTGATGGTCATAACGCTTAGCGAGAGGGCAATGAGTTGCAATTCATCTTGACTTTTCGATCGGTAACTGTTTGTGATAATTGGGTCATTTCAGTAATTGGGGCGAAACGGCTTTGTTTGAATACTGTCTTTTGGGGTCTTTGATGAGACACGATCAATAGTGTTATTTTGAGGACTTTTGTTTTTAGTACAAAAGGTTTGAAATTCGAGATGGGCCAGAAGTTGTGAAGTGAATATAGAACAAACCCTTGACGTAAGCGAGGTCCCGATGTGGGTTTGATTATAGATCTCCTCTCTTCTCTTTTCCATCTTAGACATTTTGACTGTATAAACAAAAAATTTCCTGAACTTTACTCTGCCTATTTCTAGGCATAAATCAGGCTACCTCTCGTCCTTGATTCAATACGTAGCGGCTGGTAAAACTTGCTTGCTCTGGGACTAATCGACCACCAAAGAGGGAGCTGCTAGCTTGAATAGTTCCGTTTGAAATATTTTGGAGCCGCTTTGTAATTTCGACTAAGGATGATTGCCATTTTGTAGGAGGGATATCTTTGAAATAGGTCGCTCAAATCACCTGAGAATGCTGAGTCGAAAGCACTCTTTGCGGTATATAGAGCTAGCAGAACAGACTGCCCTAACCAGTTGCAAGACTTCATGACGATCTTGATATCCCACGATAAGCCACTTGCGGACTGGTGTCCTCTGTTGACATAGAGCCACATGATGTGAGCATCTTCTTTGGCTAACTAGGGGATAGATTGACATTTAGCTAATATGACTGGTCGATGAGGTCAAATCCGTTTGATCCCAGGTGCCTTCCCCATGCGCTTGCCATAGTTTTCGCTGGAAGGAATGTAATTTTATCTGGAAAAACTCGCCACGGATTGATATTGGGATGTAAACCAAGATGTGCTAGGAGAATATCGGAATTGATCCTGATTTTCTTAGTATCCATTTGGACGAATGGAGGGCATTCCCATGTCGTCTTTCCTCTGGGTGTATAGCTGCTTAGGTTGCAATGAAAGTTATAATTAAGGATTTGAGAGAAGTTTTGACGCCCGGCAGGATGCTGGGACATGGGTGGTGCAGGGGGCATCTTTCGGTTCTGCGTGAGCATCAAGCGAGATATTTTTCTCCAATTAAGGAAGGGGTTGGTAGCCGAGTGAAGCATTAGAGCGTGGTTACTGCTCCAAGGCTGCTTGTGATCAGTATTAGATGGATGTAAGAGTGTGTATGCGGCCATGTTCCTTACCTGTTCGAATGTAGTTTAATTGCTGCCTCGAGCGAAGATCAGTCTTTTCGGACTAGGAGGATTCGTGTTCTTCAACAAAGGGTGTTCGGGAGGTTTTTGTATGGTGTTACTGCTTTAGCCAGGAGTAGCCATAGGTCAAGTGGCTCGCTCGGGCCTGAGGTGTGAACCTTTCTGCGGTTTGGGAAGGAGGAAAGAGCTCCTTCCACAACACCGAATTAGCGCGAAACTCCGCCTTCAGGAGTCGTCACTTCGACGCTTGTGCGACCTCTTACTTCCTCCAGTTTCCACCGAAAGGGTCGTCATCCTTTCCATCGACTCGGTGACTCAGTGTTGGTGTTCATCGTCCTCTCTAGGTCCCTTCACGCCCTTCCCACTGCCAAATGCTATCGATACGCACACGGTCGCGGGCTGTTGGCTTGGGTGGCCAGCCAGTCGGGCAAGGTGCGAGGCTTCCCCATTTCTTACCACTCCATGTGCTCAGCACATTTCCAGGTAGCTTTGTTGGCATGACTCCTTCCCCATTGACAAATTCGCGAATAGGTATCGTTTCGATTCCTCCGTGTCGTGTCCATGAGCTTCCCGTCGCGTCTGCGAGGCCATTGCAACGTCTTCCCATCCCCACCTCGACCACAAGGCTATGCTGACAGTTTTCTGCGATTGAGGTGGCGTAGGACTGGCAGATATACACCATCACTCTTCCTTACTCTAACCCTTCCTGACACAAAGCGCCTCCAGAATTCTCTTCTCAGCCATCCCAAAGCACTTTGCCAGCTCTTCCGGCACTGCCCGCTCTCCTGAGCTTCGCCCATACCAAATTCGTTGAGTTTATCCACCACTCCAAGCATCCAAATCAGTGAACTGCTTCTGGAAATACCCGTCGGCCAAATTGCCTCCAATCCGCGTCAATTTCCTGCAAGTATCCTCTCATCCAACGTTCGTCGCATCGTGGCTCCTCTGGAAGCTGTCTCCTTGCTATCAATCCACGAACCTCTCCCGGAAGTATCCCACTGTCAAACCTCCATCTAGCCTGCGTAGCTATCGTGGAGGTTATCCACATGCGCACAAACGGCGTCTTTCAAACCTTCAAATCCGTGCAGCACTTCCGGGGATATTTCCTCAACTGACCTCGTCAGCACCACGCAACTCTTCTAAAACACTTTGTCCAAATGCCTTTAGGTCCACGGTGTAGCTTTTTAGAGTCAGCCTTTCTGTCGAGTTTCCTCGGCCATCGTTTTCTTACACACCAAGCTTCTGTGATGATTTCAAGTTCCCACGAATACACGACACTACCACGCACTTCAAGCCTGCACCAAGCTTCCGCGATAACATATTGCTTAATCAACGGCCATCATTAGCCATATCATATGGGGTCCACGTTTATCTTGCACTCTACCCGGCCTTGCGGTTGGAGACGGTTCCTGCTTGCCGCCACCGCATGAAGATTTCCGAGTGCTTTCGTCAGGGGTCCTTGGGGCGGGGACCACATTCGGGGCATTTTTGACCGCCTCTCTCATTGCCCCTCGTTTTTTTTTTTGGAGCTCGCCTTACCTTCCTACGCTACCCCTCCATGCCAGCCTCGAGTCTGGAATTGAAGAGAAAAGAGCGAGCTGGTGGTGGCTTCTCGTCGGTGTGAAATCACAACCTCGTTATCTTTATCAACAACGGTGGCTAGCAACGGCAAAGGCTCCTCTTCACGAGATGGCTGAAGACTATTCCGGCATGCGTTCGCGGCCTCCGATAATGCGGCCACATACACCAGGCGGTTCTTGCGTGTCGCGGTGGCATATCTAAGTCGTATGGGAGTTGGTTGAGTATATACTCTTGCGCCACAACTATGGGCAGGGCCGCGGACAGCAACAATTCAGACAGCTTCTGCGGCCCTGGCAGCAGCTGGATGGCGTCCCACGCTCTTTGGGCGGGGCGTTTACTGAGCATATATGGTGTCGTCGAGGGCGTCGCAGCGACGCGCCTTCGGACAACGGCCCATCCCAGCGACTGCAGCCACAGCAATCTCCTGGATCGCGCAGCCGCGAGAAAGTGCGGTATACACGGCTGTGGACATGGCACGACTGTTCACGCCATCCGCGACTCCTGGCGGCAGCGCAAAGGTAATAGTAGTTCTACTATGGCGATGTCTAGAAATTTCTGTCGGTCTAGCCGCTAAGCTGCCAGATATGGGGGTGGGATGTTTTGATACAGCCTCGCCAATCCTGGGCGGCCGGCGGATTGCTCGAGATTGGTTGGGCTGCGGCCCCTCCACGCCGAACCCTTCGTGCAGGCCCGAGCCACGACTGTGCCCAGTGAGATTCCCGTTGCCTGTTCAACGCCGCCGCTCCCCAGGCTCGACGGATTGGCAGCCCAGAGTCTCGCGGCTTCGCGACTGAGATCTCCTGCTCGAGATAAAGGATCTGTTTGGGGCCTTTTCCTGCCAGCCCGCCCGTCCCGGTTCATCTTCGTGGGCCACCGCTGCCACGAACTGTTATCGGACCTTTCTGCGGAACCACGTGAAGCAGCGTCCTGTCCTGGCCGCTCGCCAGCCCGGGGCCCAGAATAGTGAGGCATTGTCAGATCAACGTTCAGGTCCCAGCGCGGGCCCAGAGGGTGGCGTGGTTTGCGTTCTGGCGATTCGGTTCGCCGCGGCTCCACCGCGCCAATCGTCATACCGTGGTGGCATGTTCGGCCAGAACGGATAAATCCAGAAACTATTTGAGGCATGGGGAGTCCAACTTCTTTTTTCTGCTCGTCCAGAAGCAATCCTGCTATCTACCTCTTTCTCATCCCTTGAATAGCACATTCCGTCACAATGGCTGATATCAGAACCTCCCTGCTCAAGAAGCCCATCGATGTCGTGGAATACCTCTTCACCCGGCTGCACCAGCTGGGCGTGCGGTCGGTCCACGGCCTGCCAGGAGACTACAACCTGGTGGCACTGGACTACCTACCAAAAACGGGCCTGAAGTGGGTGGGAAATGTCAACGAGCTGAATGCTGGTACGTCCTTTGCTGCCGCTGTTTTGTTGCGGCTGGTTCTGCTCAAAACCTATCTCCAAACCTCCTCGTTGGAGGGGTAATCGAATACCCCGCTAACCACCTCCCAGGTTACGCTGCCGATGGATATGCCAGAGTCAAGGGCATCTCTGCCATAATCACCACCTTCGGTGTTGGAGAGCTTTCTGCTACCAACGCCATCGCCGGTGCCTACTCCGAACATGTCCCAATTGTCCACATTGTCGGTCTTCCATCCACCGCCGCCCAAAAGAACGGCATGCTTCTCCATCACACTCTCGGAAACGGAAACTACAATATCTTCGCCGACATGAACAAGGACATTTGCTGTGCAATTGCCAAACTCAACGACCCCGTTGAGGCTGCTGCCTTGATCGATGACACTCTCCAGAAATGCTACGTTCAATCGAGACCCGTCTACATCACACTCCCAACAGATATAATTCTGAAGAAGATTGAGGGTGAACGGTTAGAGACTCTGATTGATATCGCCACTCCCGTCAACGACGAGGTTAAGGAAGACTACGTTGTTGAGGTCGTCCTCAAGTACCTCCACGCCGCCCATAACCCAGTCATCCTCGTTGATGCTTGTGCTATTCGTCACCAAGTCTTGGAAGAAGTCCACGACCTAATCCAAAAGACCAACCTCCCAGTCTTCGTGACCCCCATGGGTAAGGGTGCAGTCAACGAGGGACACGCCAGTTACGGTGGTGTCTACGCCGGTACTGGATCTCACCCAGATGTCACAGCTCGCGTTGAGGCATCTGATCTCATTCTCACTATTGGTGCTATCAAGGCAAGTCCCCTTTTCTCCTTCATTCAACATATTCTAACAATTTATAGTCTGATTTCAACACTACCGGTTTCTCATACAAAACCTCCCAACTCAACACAATCGATTTCCACAGCACATCCACCACTGTTCGTTACTCAGAATACCCTGGTGTTGGCATGAAGGGTGTCCTACGCAAGATCATCCAACAAGTCGACCTCAAGAAACTTTCCAAGGTTGGTGGTCCATCCATGCACAACAAGGTTGCGGAGAACATGGACGACAGCGATGTCATCACCCAGAAGTGGTTCTGGCCTACTGCCGGAAACTTCCTCAAGGAGAACGATATCGTCATCACCGAGACCGGAACTGCAAACTTCGGTATCTGGGATACCAAGTTCCCCAAGGGAGTTACAGCTCTTTCCCAAGTTCTCTGGGGTTCGATCGGTTACTCAGTCGGTGCTTGCCAAGGTGCTGCTCTCGCTACCCGTGATGCTGGTGAAGACCGCCGAACAATTTTGTTCGTCGGTGACGGATCCTTCCAACTTACTGCCCAAGAGCTTTCAACCATCATTCGTCATGGTCTGAAGCCCATCATCTTCGTCATCTGCAACGACGGATACACCATTGAGCGTTTCATCCACGGTATGGATGAAGTGTACAACGATATCCAGAACTGGCATTACAAGGATTTGGTCAAGGTTTTCGGTGCCAAGGAGGATACCTACAGGACATACCAGATCAAGACCAAGGATGAATTGAACAAGCTTTTCGCCGATGAGCAATTCAACTCTGCCGATGTTCTTCAATTCGTTGAGTTGTACATGCCCAAGAAGGATGCTCCCACCTCCTTGATCATGACAGCCGAGGCTGCCGAGAGGAGGAATGCGGAATAGATTTTTGAATTTTCTAATTCCAGACTGCGGAGGCAAACCGGACGGAGTCTGGAGTTGAGATTGGGGAAGAGGAAGAGAGATGGAGATGGAGAAGATGGGAACACCAAGGGCAGAAGGAAAAGTCAAAAGACATTTAGAATTTTCGAGTAGAACTTTTTAGAGGTGGGATGGAGAGAATGATCATGATTTTGATGATGATGGAAAGGGAAAATGTCTGCATGCATGCATTAAATGGATAATCCTTTTTGGCGCGGATATCTCTGGGCAGGGTAGAAATGGTTATATATATAGTATAGGATACATATGGCCGAGAATATTAAACTCTTGAACTCAAAATGTTTTTTTGGGTACCTTTTTTTTTTTTTTTCAGGATTGGGATTGGGATTGGGATTAGAGTTTTATGGGAATTTGAAATTATGCGGACAAAGGTGGTAATTTTCTGGATTTTAAAAAAGTTGATAGTGTGCGCCCGCGACACGTGTTTAATAAATAACCTTTTCTTGGATATAGGAGGGAGGGAGGTCTTGTGTCCTGTTGCCCTAAGTAAGAGGGGTGGGGTGGTGGGGGAAAGGGGGGGAGAGAGGGGGATTAAAAGATATCTTCTTGGCTAAACGTAGGCCACTTGGGTAGGAGCAAGAGGAAGAGTAATAATAAAGGCTTGCTTCTGGTGTATTCTCTTTTATTTATTTATTTTTTAATTTTCGGACGATGATGGCGGCGGTGGTGCTGGTTGTGGTAATGTTGGCGGTGGTGGTGGTATGATGCAGGGGTGCTTTTCGTGGGGTGGTTTGTGGGTTGGGTTGGGTTGTTGTGTTGGATGGGATGGGATGTTTTTTGGGAGGGAAGGGGAGGGGGGGGGGCTGGTGAGGTGAGGTGAGGTGTTTATGGGATGGTGGAAGGGATGTATATGGAATTTGGAATTTGTGTGTGTGGGCGCGAGGCTTGGTAAGGAAGGGGGGGTAAGGGAAGCGAGGGGAAGCGAGGGGAGAGGTGACGGGGTTAGGATGGGGTGAGGAAGTTGGATTTTAAAGTTACTGGTCTGGGGGTATAAAGGCCCCTTTTCTCAAGATGTTTAGAGATGTTAAAGTTCATATCAATCGATTTGATTATTTCCCTTCATAGGTTCCTTTGACTTTTCTACACAGAGGCCCTAAAATCTCTTATCTTGAAGAATTTAAGCTTCTAATCTATATATAGAAAATAAAAAATATATAAAATAAAATAAAGTAACTGATATTCGAAACCGGAGATAAAAAAGAAAAATAATTCTTATTGTCATGAAAATCTTATTTTCCATACTGTGAAAATTATTATATAATAATTAATTTTTATTTAATTTATTAAAGAATTTATAGATAACATCTAACCTCCTACCTAACCATTCCACCACCGGAATTCCTAGCTCAAACCTAACCTAACAATCCAAGCAATATCGCACGACAAGGTTATGTTGCTCCATTTTAATTTCCTAGTTTTATTTCCTAAATTATGAGATAGAGGCCCTTTTATATACCAGGATTTTATTCTTCTTTAAAAATTTGGAGGAGGAAAGGTGAAGTGAAAGTGGGGTTTTTAGGAGGATTTGAGGAACGAAAATTTTGGATATATAATTCGTTTCTGGGCTCGTGGTTTTATGGTGTATTGAGTTCCTTCACGTCTAAATTCGCGATCTAGGTAAAGAAGAGAAGATCTTGGTTTAGGGGGTTTGTTTAGGAGTTTAAGGGGAGGTAATGGAGTTCAATGGATTTCTGGTTGTTAGTAAGATATTTACTTGGTTTACTTTGGATTGAGGCAGGAGGGGTAGATAATTTGTTTTTGTGGTGGTAGGTTGAAGGTTGATAATAACTATTTATCTAACAATAATAACTATCTATTATACTTTTGAGAAATAAATTTAGATGTGTTATCCTTGTCTTATTTCTTTTTTTTAATGAAGATCTAATTCTTATGATCGAAGTTTAACTTGTGTGAGAAAATCGGATATCACCTATGCGTAGTAAAGAAGAACGTTTTACATTGATTGTTCTTAGGGCGGGTGCTTTTATATGTATTTGGGTTTTTAAGTGTTCTGAGGAAGGAAAGGTGAGATGACAGAACTTGGGATTTGGATAATAGGTTAAGTGGTTCGGGTTAGAGGTTAAAAATGATATTTTAAGAGTGAGTGGAAGGAAGTAGTATAAAGCTTATAGGAAGAGCATTGTATTTTAGCTATTAGAGCGCTGGATTGGCCGACCTCTGATCATAGGATAGTGCCGAAATGGCAATTCTATTAGTGGTTAAGTTTGTTATATATTTTAAGAAGGAATTAGAGTATCTTAAGACGGAAATTATCCTAATTGTTGATTCTTTAGAAAAAGAAAATAGTCTTTTGCTATGGTAATTATAATGGAGTGTAAGAAGGTGGCGGGGTTAGTAGTGATAAAGTAAATAATAATAAGAAATTAAATTTTTAGTTTTATTATCATATGAGATCTAGAAGAGAAACTCTCCTTAAACTATTTAAGGTGTTATGCTTAAACTGGGATATTAATAGTCATCTTCATATTAGAGATATATCATGACATCCATTGACCGCTAAACTTTAGGCTGGCCTTCTTATTAGCCTGCTGGCAGATTAATCTAATATTCTTTGCGAAGTCTGGAGACATTTGAAATAGGTCAAGCAGGTTGATTGGTGACGGGAAATGTAACGAGCATTTATACTGAGGCGAGGAAGTCTATACTTAGTAGGTTCTATGTAATAAACCCTGGATTATTTAAAGTCATAATTTAATAGCGTTTTCATCTATGGTGAGATCTTAAATTACCTGAGGAAAACAAAGGTGTAAATTAAAGTGGAGGTATATATCATCCCCATTTTATTTAAAGAAAAAAACTACCAGTGAAACCATTTAAACTTTTGACACGTGGCTTTTGAGAACTCTAGTAATTGATTATATATTTATATTCTTGACCTTATTATAGGAGTTCAGAAGAGCTATATTTGTTCTATAATTAAGGAATTAGATTTCGTCGTGAACTTTTAAGATTCTTTTGTAAGATGATATATTATTTAAGCAGGAGATATATAACAGCGAGTTTAAAGATAGTAATAAAACCTTTCTTTATTCTTTCTTGAAGGATAGTAAGTAAGAGACAGTCTTTTACCACTCCTAGATGATACTTGGTGCCAAAAGCTTTATAGACTATATGGATATGTGTTTGAGATGGGATAAGTCCCCTGGAAAGGAATATATAACAAGTAGAAGGAATAGCAATTGTAAAACCACAGAGGCTGAGTAAGTCGATGAGAATAGTGGTACGTTATCATGTATTTATAGGAAAGCTCTACGTATTTTCTACACTTCTAGGCTGATTCTACATTTTAACGTAATTTATGAACTAACGGTTCTAAAAACAAATGGCAAGATAAGATGCTCCCATCTTGGGGTATATAACCTATTTTTAATTAATTAGAAATCTAGTAATAAATTATTTGAAGCAATGCGCCAACTCCAGTGTAGCCATTCTTTATTAAACACGCGGGTGTCTTTTAAAATAGACATTTATTTGCTAGACATATTGTTCGAGGTTTAAAGGAGTAGCCGGGAGTTTGATTAAAGTCACTAGCTACTCATTGAGTGGATAAGAAAATAATTCGAAATAATTGACAACAAAATTAAGATGGACGGCGATAAAAGGAATTAGGGGTATGGGGTGCTTTTTTGAAGAAGAATAATAAATAGCTGCGATATATAGCAGGGACGAGCCAGACTAGATAAGCTCATTCCACTTCCCATGACAGGGAGTAGTTGTCTGTTTTTGCTGCAAAAGTTAGCCTAATTAAGCATCTAACTTAGCGTTCAGTTTTGCACAGTGTAAGTTTAAAATAGTTCGCACGAGTATCTATAAGCTCCAGGCAAGCTAGTAAGATCTTATATCTGGATCAAGTGGGGATATATCATTAAACAACGCTTGCTACAAACATCAAGACATAACTTCCGCCGAGTTGCCATTAGGAGAGACGGAATCTTTCCCAACATCCACCTCCTCATCCCCGAGTTTTGGATACTTCAGTAGAATAAAATCTTCCTCATTCCCCTGGCCAAATCTATTTACCACCCAGGATATCCTCGCAATCCTCGAAATTGTCCTCGCAAGCAAATGAACAAGCCATCTCTTCCAAGCACCTTCCGGATGGGCAATACCCGGTATAAAACTAGGAATTTCCCGTATCTCCTCAACAAATGGTCTGAAGATCTTTTCATAACTTTCCAACGCCCTAGTAGGATGTTCTCCTTCCTCAAGTTTGCTTAATTCTCCTCCTAGTACATAAGCAGATGTGATAGCTAGAGAAGTACCTATTCCGGTTAGAGGAGTAGGAGCAAATGCCGCATCCCCTAAATAAACAACTCGAGAAATTGACTATTTTGACATTCTAATTTGCTGAATCGCCTGGAAATAGAAATCCGGAGCTTGACCCATTGATGATATTAATCGTTCGGCTTGCCATCCTGCATCGGAAAATTCCTTGGTAGTAAGATCTTCCTGTGTTTGCCGATCGCTTTTGGATGCGTTTTGCCAAGCTGCTTTTTGAGTCGGGTTTCGGGGCATGAGTGCGAACATTGCTCGAACTGTACCATGTGGATCGGGTCTAAGAGTTATAACCCCTGAGCGAAGAGCGACGTAAACATTCCACCAGTTATTATCGTTAGGTATGCGTGGGATAGTCCAATAAACAGCATACATCCCCTGATCCACAACCGTGACGGCTTCGGGAGGAAAACATTGTTTTCGAACTTTTGACCATTGCCCGTCTGCTGCGACTAGAAGGTCGTATTCTTGACTTTCCCCATTACTTAATTCAACTTTTACACTCTTGTCATCGTTTGAAACAACACTCGTGACCGTCGTACCGAAAATATATTCAATATTCGATTGATTTTTTGTGGCCTCCCAAAGAACTAATGCTAAATCTCCACGTAATATCTCGAATTCCGAAGTGAAGCTAGCTTGTGAACCTTCCTTAACAGGGAATGGTGCGAATGGTCGTCCTTTTGGATCGATGAATTGTGTTCCTTGCTCTGTCGTGTTGTAACGTCGGACTTCATCGAGGAGTCCCATTTTCTTGATTACTTTTAGGGCACTGCCGGTTATATCGACGTTTTGTCCATAGGGAAGAAGAGACTTCTGATTTTCGATTATGGTGATGCGTGCACCAGCTATGGCGAGAACCCAAGCCAATGTAGGACCAGCAATACCAGCGCCACTGATAAGAACGCGCAGAGGCATTGTAAATAGGATTTGAGAGACTAAGGTTTCGAGGAGATGCAGTTGTGGAAGATCAGTTGAAGTACAACTTGGTGAGGTCAGTGTTATATAGTCGTTAAATGTGACGAGGACATGGGAAAGCCAAAAGCGATAGGCTTTCAATCGGTGCTTTGTATCGAGCGAATGAGAGCTGTTGATTTTGATGACAAGTTCAAGTGGATATTAACTAATGACCCGTCAGATTTAAGCTCGGGAGCTACTAAATTGCGATGTTCCCGTTTACGTCTTGGAAGTTGTACAGAATTTACGGGTATATTTTACCGAATGTCCGATGCTCCTAAAGGTCTAGGTTAAAACACGGATTCACGAGTGTATACTATGACGTTGAGATTTTTAAAGGGTAGAAAGTGAAGGAAAGGGTAGTTAACATGGTATTGCATGGAAAAAGCACAATCCGGTTCTTATTTACAACTTAAAGATAATCCGATAGCCGTTTATTAAGAAAAGCTTGAAGTGTTTGTATTTCTTTCTTTCTTTTCATACACTTTCCTGTTGCAACTGGACAAATCAGGGGTGCTCTTGGCGGATTGAGTAAATCAGTATGTATTGAGGATAACTAAATAACCAAAGAACTAAGAGAAAATTCATGATTTAGGGCAAATGCCAGTCTTTATATGACGAGCATTCGTCAGCTAGATCACTTGCATGTCTAGAGCATGCTATCATGCCATATGATATGTCATGTGGAATGTCCCCAACTCAACATTTCCATTTCCTATTTAGAAACCAGTGTATTTTCCTAAGAGTACGGGGCTAGTTTACTCTACTTAAATTGTTCCTCGTACATTCCACCTAGTGTGTGTAAGCGAGACTTCAAGGTCAGGAAATATACGAGCTTTGAATTAAGCACGTCCATAAAAATAGGCAGGTGATTATAAGAGCAAATTCTTTACATAATCACCTATACTAATTGAGAAAACAGAGGGGAGTTTGTAGGAGGGTATAAGTAGAGGTTAGACTCAAGATGAAGCTTTTTTCAGATGAGTTCGATTTTTGAGGGGTGGAAAGTAGCATGACGAAGCCGACGACTCCAATCATTGAAACAAAAATATTACACAAACCCATTGCTTAGTCCGATCTGTCAGGATCCCAATACAGATTGTGAGGACAGCGGCGTAAGCATGTGTGTTGGTACCGAATCCAACGGAAGTTGCTAATGGGTTTGAGTCGGAATCGCTTGACTTTGGAAGAGTTTCAGGAGGAGTAGCGGCTACCTGTTTAAGGGTTTTGTTCTGAGTGCCAGAGAGTTTATTGTGAGTCTAAATTTAGTATTTCTGATATATCTTGGGATCCTAATAAGAAATAACAACAAAGTGATTATTGGCAATAACAAATGTCATGAAATTGGAATAGGCGCTATTTACGACCTCTTTAAAGTTAGAAGGCATATATTTAAACACTGGTCTTCTAGTCATGCATTTTGCTAATGGCTAGAGGGTACGATTTTACAAGAAATACTTTTTCACTAACTTCTTTTCGAGCGTTGGGAAAAAAAATAGTCACGGACCAAAAGTTCAAACTCCCCTCATATTTATACTTTAAAGCTAATGATTTTCTCATATAGAGAGTTTGGAAGTGTCAAAATTGTTAATGAAGTAAGTTGCGGAAGCTCGGAGACCACGTTCAGCTTTCCTCTAAATGCGTCGTACTCGGCGCATTTGTGATTTTTTTTTGGAAGAAACGGCCTCTCGGGGAATTATATAAAAGCCAACTTTGCATCCGGATGGGATGGAACATGCGGTTTGACTACTGGAAGTGTCCCGGAAGTATTTGAATCTCCTTTCTCTAGAAATTGCTTACAAAGCAAATACGCCTTAACTAACGGAGAGATCGTATGTGTCGTACCCTGGCTATGATTAATGCATGATCGGGCTTTTTAATGCTTCGAATATCATAAGAACATGATTTGACGACAGAAACTCGCTTGACAGCAAGAAAAGGTTTGCCGCAAAAGCTAGCCACATGTGGGAATAGAGCACTCTATACTTTTCAGGCTTGCAATTTAATTCGAAAAGGAGGCTGTAAGGTACCACAATTATCAGAGCATATAGTTGCCGCGGAAAAGCTTCCCAAAACCATTCTGCTTTTTTTGCCAGAAGAAAACCCTTTAACTTGTTTTCAAGAAGGCAGATGTGGTATATATATTGAGGGAAGAAGCCGAATCCTTGAATTTATTTAAACCAAATTTTAAAAGATAAAATCGCGGGGCGCAAGAGTGGGCTTAAAGTGAAAAGGGAGTTACGATATTAAGTAGGGTAACCAAGGCTCACTTGTTTTAACCCCGCCCCCATTTCTTCCCGTCTCACTCCTAGACTTCTCCAAACGCCCACAACCTTTCTCTATCGCCGAAAGTAGCAGTAATATCATACACAACATCTGACCTACAATATAACCCTTCTATCCCATCTCATCCGAACAATCTGCGCAGAAAAAACTCGTTACAATTCCTCAAGCTCGGTAGCTTGTGAAAGCAGGAGATTTTACCATTTTCGATACTCTATTCACCCAACGGTCAAATAACCAACCGAAATATCCACCGATTCTCCGTTCGAAGGGTGCTCCCGTGCCTTTGTGTGCAAGGAAGAAAATGCATCATAAGCAAGGTTATAACGAGAATTTAATGAAAGCCTAGGATGCACATGCACAACACGTGGCAAAGTTGAAATTTACATCCGGGATTAACCATTTTTTGTGAACGTCGTTTGGACGATTTCCACTTCTAAATGAGTGTTACTTTCGTTAAGTTGGCGGCGTATATCCCGAGCACACGACCGGACAACGAGTAAGCTTTGTTTCGTAACTACCTGAATTTCTGTTTTCATAAATTATTGAAAGAATTATTTTCATATATTTTACACTTTTCTTAAGCCAAGATACGCGCTTTAGCGCGTATGAGGCTATTTTTGCAGGTGGGTAGTTCTCACGTCAAGAGCCTCATGTCGACTGCCGTCGAGGTTCCGTTGGTGTAACTACACCTAATGCACCCTTGGAACTTTGTGCATAACGGCTCTTACAAGAGCCCGCCCTGAGACATATGAGGTGACTTCTCCAAGAAAGTCAATGACGATGAATATACAGTCAAGCATTGAAAACCCCCGATACGAGAGGCATCATTGCACATGCAAGCAGAGACTCAACATTCTATATCACAACAACGTGATGCATCTGATGTTTCTGAGGATATATATGGTCTTTAAACCCCCTTTCAAAATGCCAACCACACAATGGTTTCCTCTTCTTTCCTCCGGGCGTTTGCCGCTTCAGTCGTCTTATCTCTAACATCAGCTACTCCACTTCTTCGAAGAGCAGCAATACTACCCACGGAAGATCCCTGGTATTCTGCACCAGCAGGCTACGAATTCGCCAGCCCGGGAGATATTCTTCGATATCGAGCACCACCAGCTCAATTCGCTGCCTACGGTACGATTCCTATAGATCTCGCAGGAGCATGGCAAATCCAATATCGAACCACCAATTCTCAAGGTGGTCCTGAAGCAGCTATTACTACTGTCCTTATCCCCAATGGAGCAAATTCGTCGAGAGTGGTATCCTTTCAAGATTTCGAAGATGCAACATATCTCAACTGCGCTACTTCCTACGCCATTCAACTCGGGTCTGGAAATGCTAGCATTCTGTCGAAATTGAGTCTTCTGTACCAAGCTGGTCTACTTCATGAGGGTTATATCATCAATCTTCCAGACTATGAGGGACCGCAATCAGCATTCGCAGCTGGACCTCAATCCGGCATGGCGGTTTTGGATTCTATCCGAGCTGCTCTGAAGTCCACCAAAATTACCGGTATTCCAGCAAAGGCCGACGTCGTCATGTGGGGATATTCCGGGGGGTCAATAGCAACTGAGTGGGCGGCAGAATTCGCCCCATCGTACGCTCCTGAACTCAAGATCGCTGGAGCAGCGATTGGTGGTTCAATTGTCGATCTCAATACAGTCTTCACAACTATTAATGAGGGTGGATTTGCAGGTTTTATCCCAGCGGGAGTTCTCGGCTTGGTTAGTGCTTATAACACTTCTGATCTTTGGCAAGTCTTACTCGATGAGACATATCCAGAGAATCGAACCGAATTCATGCAACCATTGAAGTTATGCGCCGAAGGTGACCTGAGCGCATTCAAAGATATGGATGTTTTCAAGTACTTCCGCCGTTATTCTGCGGTTCTCCAGGTGCCGGAATTGAAAGCTATTGTTGATAAAGCTGGTATTATGGGACTTCATGGAACTCCTAATATCCCTCTCTTCTTCTATAAAGCTGTTCAGGATGATATTTCACCAGCGGCCGATAATGATGCTTTGGTCGCAAAGTATTGTTCTGCCGGTGCTTCGATTGTCTATGATAGGAATAGCATTGGGAATCATAATACCGATGCGTTTCAAGAGGCTGGTAATGCGGTGGCTTTTATTAAGGATAGATTTAATGGTGTTAAACCACAAAAGGGTTGTGTGACGAATAATGTTGCTTTGGCGAATATTAATTGGGATAGTCTTGCTGGGTTTGGGATTGAAGTTGTGTCACAGATCGAGATTTTGTTTGGGTGGGGGGTTTTTGATGACTGAAGGGAAAGAACCAAGAGATGATTACTATATTTAATTTCATGATTCTTATGTTTTGAAAGACTTAATTTGAGGATATAAATGAATTTCGTGAGAATTAAGAGGGAGGAGCTGTAAAGAGGCGAGGAGAAAAGTTTCCCGAATTTTTTGCACTTCTATTCTGTAATGTTCGTGCTGTCGCGAATTTGTTCGTTCTGGCTACTTTATTCTTACAGTCTCGTTGAGGATCTGGCTAGACCTGATGTTGGAGGGGTGTATTGTATGTTTTCTTTGATACTTAACTTGAACACAGAGACACAATCAAGGGCAGAAAAACATCAATTACTTGCGTAGATTGGCATGAGTTTAGAATGAGAGTCTTGGAGTAATTAGCTCTCCGTAAGGAACTAGGTATTTAGGTAGTAGGCGTTTAATGGATAATATATAAAACCTTGTTTACTCTCTCGCAAATGATGACTTCATTCCCAATATAAATGATTTAGCCTGTTCGGTGGACTAATTTAGTCTGTGGATATAAGAAGAAATTTCGATTCCATTGGAACTTGCAGATAGAAACATTTGGAGCTCAGCTCTGTTCAAAACTCGGGATCTCCTATCATTCTTCGAGGACTGAATCATGGAGCTGGAATCAACAAAACATTTCCGACGCGTTCCGCCAAGCCTCATTTCCCCTGTCAGCACCAGCCTCATTAATCACGTGGACGTGTTCACCAAATCCACCAGCCACAGTGCTTCGTATGGATTAGACGCCCAACTACCTCACTCACAAGATGAGGCGTTACTAGCAGAATCTGCCCATTCAACACTCTTCGCCCTCCCGAATTCTTGTCCCGTCTCCGTACATCTCCAGTTTCGTCGCGTCCCTCGTCCAATCCTCGAGGTAGCAACAGCGCGGTGGTTGGCGACGGCAAGCGGCTTCTGTCTCGAATGAAAGACGCTTCCTTTGCGACAGCCAACAACTCTTCCTCCGCCTTTGACGGGCCAGCATTCTTTCAAGGATCAGCACTGGCCAACCCACGCAAGGGATTGACCTTGGTCTCCCCCGACTTCAAAGAGCAGAATTTGTATGTACGAAGATGCGCGAGTTACGAGTACGATGACCAGCTCCCGCCCAAGGTCCTCCTCAGCCAGATCCAACAATTCGTCGGATGGAAGAGTGCCAGCCGTGTCCCCAAGGATAACTTCACACGAAGACCTGCAGGTTCCTGAGGATCTGTTTCTCAACAACGTCCCTGAATACAACCTGAGCAGCTCCTCGGGCCTCCTGGTTCCTCTGTATGGCACAGGCTCACCATACCCAACGCTTGCATCGACTATCTCTTCGAGGCCCAGAGCGAGATCTGCTGCCGTGGATCCTTCGCCCGCGCCTCTGTACACAGTAAATAATATATATAGACCTTCTACGCGTTCTGGTACGGGCAATCAGATGTATCAGCCAGGGCAGCCGAACAATTCAAGACAATATGTCCTCCCTCCGCCGCCGCCTATATCCCCTCCAGCTCAGCAACAGCATATGATATCTCTGCCTCCTCCGCCCCCGCGAACTGTTGCCCAACATCCCAATATTATGATCCCCCCGCCCCCTGGGCCTCCACCTCCGAATTGGCAAAGCAGCTGGGGACGATCCTACGATGCCAGGGGATTTCCTCTTCCACCCCCCAATCCACCAACCAGCCAACATCAAGCATACAATCCGGGACAGAACTATGCCAGTCACCAACCCCCACCGTTGTCCATTCCTCCTCCACCAGCGAGCGAACACCAAATGTCAGCTACATATATTCCACATGGAGATTCTTTTGGCCCTGGCGTTGGCATACCTGGCTTTGGGAGACAAGAGCCAAGTTTTACAAGGGGCGACAGTGCTGAATTTTCTGCCGTCTCAGAAACCTCAAGGTCAACATCTAGAAACACTCCCGATACATCTTTGACAACCCCTGATGATTCTGGAAGCTACTACTCTGATCGACGTCAATACCAGATCCAGACCCCTCTTACTCGATACACCGATATTTCGTTGCCTGACTACAATTCTCCTGGACCCCCCACTGCCACCCTATTCAATCCACAGATATCCAGTAGAGGTGTGAATTCCAATAGCAATGCTAATACTCCTACTTCCCCCAATGATGCGGGAGCACAATGGACCATGGACCGTGTGTTATTGTGGCTTGCAAGTAATCAATTTTCAAGTGACTGGCAGGAGGCATTCAAAGCTCTTAATATTTGTGGCTCTGTATTTTTGGAACTGGGCAGCGGACATGGTGGACGAGGAAACTTTGGTATGATGCATCAACAAGTGTATCCTCGGCTTGCACAGGAATGTCTGAATAGTGGCACTGGTTGGGATCAAGCGAGAGAGAGAGAAGAGGGCAAACGGATGCGTCGATTAATCAGAGGGGTCGTCACTGGGAGAGCCCCCGACTCTTCGAAATCTCACGTTCGCCGAGAGTCCTCATCAGCAAATGTCCCCAGTGCAGGCACCGAGGGAACGCTTGAGAACTCGCCCAATCTAGGGAGGGACTTCTACATTTCGACTCCAAGTACCGCAAATGGCGACGATGATATTAATGATAAGATGTTCAAAGGCTCGGCGCAGGGATTTTCAACAAGAAGATTTTCCGGACGAAGCACTACTATGCCTATTTTGAGTGGTAACAACACTCTGGACACTGACACACTGAGTCGCGGCTCATATCGCAGTGCTTTCAGGAATGTTGACGATCCCAGCCGACGACATAGCCCAAACGCTAGCATTGAAATGGGCGAGGGTCAGTTTACAAGGGGACCGGCGGTTCGTGTGGATGGTAGTCCAAAACCTGGGAATGGGAGTCCATCAACAATGTTTGCAAATCTGTACCCGGCCGACGGAGGAAAGCTTTCGGCATCCCCTCACTCTAGCAAATTTAGTCATCGTGCTACTGGTAGTACTGATTCGATATCTTCCAGCACAGCCGTATATGGATCAGGCGTCCCTCCAGGAGCAAATCAAGTCCTTCGTGGCGGTATGGGAGGTGCGGTGGGAGAAATAGGATTGGTTCGTTCTCAAGACAGCCGCCGACATGGTGTAGATGGAGCAAGACCGTCCCCATTGGATTCAGGGGAAAGGTCAGCAGGCTCTGACCAACCCGGTTCTGCCAAAGAGGCAAAAGGATTTCTGAAGTACCTGAGAGGAGGGAAGAAGAAGAAGGAAGACGGAACGGATCCATTGATAGATGATATGTCTCCCACAAGTCCGACATTGAACTTTAAATCTGGGCTACTAATGGGCAATGGCAAGATCAGCAACTCCAGTGAAACCTCACTTGACCGACCATCTTCCACTTTTTCCGCATCGGAGTACGATCGATTTGCCCATACAACAGGATATCGAGGAAGACGGAATGTTTCTGGGAGATCTTTCGTCCTTGCTACATTGGATGGCTGGAATTATCGGATGTGTGAAGTTACTGATGTGGATACTGCCGCCGACCTTCGTAGCACGATCTATTCCAATCTGGGTATCCGCGATACTGAATATGTCCAAATATTTTTGACAGACCTTGGTCGAGTTGAGCACGATGAAGCGTTAGACGATCAGAAACTGCTTCTACAAAGAAGGACCAAGGCAGATTCGTCGGGAACTCTCAAGTTTTATGTTCGTGCTCCAGCTAATTCTATTGCTCCAATCGCCACTGGGCTGGGCGCAGACCTCTCCAATAAGATAGCTCTGTCTCCTGCTTTGCCTCCAACTGCACCTCTCGACGAAGAAGCATATGCTGCCCTCAATGGAAATCGAAGGCGATCAAGCTCGTCTCCACCAAGCTCACGACAGAATACAATTAAGGGCACCCGTGATTCCCCAGTCGCAGCGAAAACTGACAATGAAGCTATCCGTGACCGCCTAATGCAGTTCCGATCATCCAAGGATAGCGGAGAGTCTCACCTGCCTGAATCAGAGAGGCAAGCATTTATGGAGTTGGCTGCAAGTGAACACAAGGCAGAGATGGAGAGAAGACAAAAGGCCTACTTGGCTAAAAAGAAGGCAAGCAAGGAGACTCCCACCTCTGCTGATGGAAGTTTGGGAATTGTGGGACGTAACGTTGATTTTGATCAGCCTCGAGATTCTCCCTTCGAGGACAAGAAAATTGATAATCTCTTGCCGCAAAGAAAGCCCCCCCCACCGCCAGCTGAATCAGCGACCCTGATCAAAGCAAACTCTCTTAGCAAGAGAAATGGGCATCAACCACGCCTGTCTCTCACAGGAATGGAAGGTTTGTTTGATAACAAACAGGCCCCTAGTGGTGAAACTTCTCCTTTCCTACCACAAGAGATGTCTGAGCCATCTAAGCGCAAACCAGTACCTCCATCACCACAAGCAAGTGGTGGAATTGCCGCTGCATTTATTGGAATGGGGCGCGGATTAGGAGTAGTTGGACTTCCTAGCCCCAACAAGAGTGCTGCTTCTCCGATTAAGAGAACACCAACTGAGAGCAGCGATCAAAATGAGCGGGGAAGGAGTGCCATGGCAACCGTGGACTTTGGAACTCCTGGCTCAGGAAGAAGCAGTCCTAGATCGGCAAGTGGCACACCAGGCAGTGTTACATGGGGCAAGGGAGATACTTCCTTCATTGTTCCAGACTATCAGAATGAAGGGGGTGTTGTCACTCGTGATCGATCTTTGTCACTCAAGATACCTCAAAACGCTACCCTTGGCAAATTAAAAGAAGAGGAAATGAGAAGGGTTCCATCGCCAGTCGACCTCAGCCCAAGCAGTGCGCACCAAACAGATGACATGAATATCCCAGGAAATCGAAAGTCATATGGACCGAATCTAGACTTCACAGAGTCGAACGTGGACTTCAAGAACTCGGCTCCTCCAGCCCAACAAAGCGACTCCGATGATGATTCTGATGACGGTCTATTCGCTGTTCCTATAGCCTCACGAACTATTGCCAAAAAGTCAAGCATGAGACGAGACCCATCTACGAGCAGTAATTCGGGTGATGCAGATGACATTAACAAGAAGCCCAGCTTGACGATTCGGACGGAAAGATCGAAGAAGACGCTGTCAGTATCCTTCTCCTCGCCACAGCACACTACATCTTCCAAAACTCCTGAGTTTGAGAACGGGGAAAGCTCTCAAGGGTCCACCAGACGGCGTCGTAATCCAGGTTCCGCTGCATCCAACTCGGAGGGATGGTCAGCGGAATCCTCCGAAGATGCAAAACTGCTCCGACGAGAGTCGTTTGCCAGAGAGGACGTATGGGCTAGCAGACCTCCAGCCGAATCTCTGCTCAACCATCTTGATGATTTCTTCCCTAATCTCGATCTCGATCAGCCTGTCTTGGAAGAGGCCGCCAGTGGCTCACCTCCTGTATCACCAATAGCTGAGCAAGAGTCTTTGGGAGACCTTGCTGCTGCACAAGCCGGCATGACCATTGGAGAGAATTCTACAAACACTCTTCGGTCTAATATGGGATACAATGACAATGATACACTAGGATCAGATGAGTCAACTCTGAAAGCTCTCGAAAGGCCGGGCTCGGTTCATACCACAGTTGCCCAAAGAAATATTCGGCGTTCTGGTGGTCTCGGAAGGATGAAGTCTATTCGTGAAGTTGCACGAGGCGCTCACGAAGCCAACAAACGATTTACAGCACCCACACCTCAAGGCGCAGCATCTAGCACCATCCTTCGTCGCAAAAGTACCAAAATGTTCGGAGCCAACATCGTCCAAATTAAGCCTCAGCGTGGTAGCATGATCGTTCCTCGTATCCCTCAGGATACCATTCCCAAACGGCAGGCTACTTTTAGATGGTTCAAGGGTCAATTGATCGGTAAAGGAACTTACGGTCGTGTGTACTTGGGTATGAATGCAACTACTGGGGAGTTCTTGGCTGTCAAACAAGTTGAAGTTAGTGCCAAAGCTGCAGGAGGCGACAAAGAAAAGATGCGTGAAATGGTTGGTGCTCTGGATCAGGAAATTGATACTATGCAACATCTTGATCACGTCAATATCGTCCAGTATCTCGGTTGCGAGCGAAAGGAGACATCTATCAGTATTTTCCTGGAGTATATTTCTGGTGGTAGTGTTGGTAGTTGTCTTCGTAAACATGGAAAATTCGAAGAACAAGTTGTCAGCTCTCTCACTCGACAAACTCTTTCAGGACTTGCATATCTTCATCGAGAAGGAATCCTCCACCGAGATTTGAAAGCTGATAACATTCTTCTCGATCTTGACGGAACATGCAAAATTTCAGATTTCGGAATTTCAAAGAAGACGGACAATATTTATGGTAATGACGCATCGAACAACATGCAAGGATCCGTATTCTGGATGGCGCCTGAAGTTGTTCGTTCACAGGGTCAAGGATACTCTGCGAAGGTCGACATCTGGTCTCTTGGTTGCGTGGTACTTGAGATGTTTGCTGGAAGAAGACCATGGAGTAAGGAGGAGACTGTGGGTGCTATCTACAAGCTGGGGAGTCTGAACGAGGCTCCTCCTGTACCAGATGATGTTGCAATGGCTATCAGTCCGGTGGCCATCGCCTTTATGGCGGATTGTTTCACCATGTAAGTTCTCATCCTTTCACATGTCCGTCTATAGGGGAAGTGTTTATCGTGACCACGGTCACAAAATTTGCCTCTCATGCAGTTTGGAGAACAAAAGCTTATGAACTGAACAGTATTCCATCCGAGCGCCCAACAGCGGAAACCCTGCTTTCCGAACATCCTTTCTGTCAATTCGACCCGAACTATAATTTCCTGGACACTGATCTTTACGCCAAGATTCGAACGGCCTATTAAACGCCTTTGAAATTTCTACGATGGACATCTTTTTATTTATATTCTCTATTTGTTATGATACGATAAAGAGATTATGATATTTGTAGGCAAGCTGACTATGAATATGGATCGAATCTTTCTGAATGACGTGGTATGAGCATCGGTGCCTATGATATCCCGATCTATTATGCCTCCTTTGTTTTTACCTGATCTCCATTTATCATGGGAAGGAAAGAGATGTATTTCTTGAATGGGCGATCGGTCGGAGCGTTGTGTAGCGATGGCGTAGGTGATTGGAGTAGAATTGTTTTAACGGATTAATCTCAAACCCAAGTCACTTTTGTAAGTGATGGGCTTGGAAAATGGAGGAGAGGTGTAGCATGGACGGGGCGTGGGTTGATGAGTCGTTTGTGAAATAGGAAATCTTGTATATCTAGAAATTATTATGATGAATTGAAATGAATATAATCTAGGTAGATCTTGATTTTGATATTCTCCAGACGTTTGCTCTCTTTCCTAAGGTGGGGTGGGGTCTTTGACAATATTTTCTTGTAGACGATACGCACGATGTATTTATTTATCGTCTTGCTCAATTTCTATTAGTTGATTACGGGAGGTCCTTATCACCTAGGTACTTAACCTTCTCCATGTTGTACCTGACTATCTCCGTAGAAGTGCATGCCCCCAAAAATAGCCAACGCAAGTCAATGACGTAACCTTACCAAGGAGACGGGAACGGTGCAAGATCGTGTAACTTGAGGGTGTTTGCGACGTGCAACAGAAATCGAGGATATCTAGGTGTCTGAGAATGGTTAGCGTCGTGAACGGTGGTTGGTAGGGAGGTTTGGTGGGGTTGAACCAGGATATGGCCCCGCGCGAATTTTATTTTTTGATATCAGCGCGGGTTTGATTGAGAGAGGATATACTTTGACGACATCCGCATCAGTTCGTTTGTCGATTAATTCCTCGACAGGCCGCTTCTTATATTGCGCTTTTTCTTTTGATATTTGGAAGAGAGACAGGAGGGAAAGAGGAAGGAATGGCACCATATGATAGTGATTCTTCTGGGGGAGAAGAGGAGGAGATGGAAGATGAGTTTACGGAGACGAATGTTTTGCTTGGGTATGCGTCGAGGGAGGCTTCTGACGATACGATTTCGAAGATTGGTGGCGTACCTGTAGGCCATATTTCCTCCTCTTTCCTCTTCTTTCTCTCTCCCGCCCTCTCTTCTGTCCAAGGCTCCCCAAAGATAGAGATACTAATTGAGTGATGGATATAGACATGGCTGGACCCTCTCCAACCCCCCTCCTCAACCTTTGCAAAATGCAAAATATGCAATCAATACATGTCCCTTCTCCTCCAACTCGATGGCGATCTTCCGAAATATTTCCCTGGACATGAGAGGAGATTGTATGTCTGGAGTTGTAGGGGGAAGACGTGTAGGAGGAAAGAGGGTAGTGTGAGGGTCTTGAGGGGTACGAGGATTACTGCTACGAAAAAGGATAAAGAGGTCAAAGAGGAGAAAGTAGAGAAGGTTGAGGAGAAGAAGGAGAAGATAAATCTTGGAGAAGCACTGTTTGGTGGTAAGAGTTCTGGGAATGCAGGGGGAAATCCTTTCGCTTCTTCTACAAATCCATTCTCAAGCGGAGGATCGAAATCGAATCCTTTCGCAAGCTCCTCCCCTTCGACTCCAGTAAATCCATTCTCATCATCCGGTCTACCACCCCTCTCAGAACTCGCCGCTAAACCACCACAAAACCCCACACCAACAACCATCGCCTCAAATCTTCCAAAAACGTTCGCCGCCGCCCTCTCCCTAAACAACCCCCAAGCTTCGAAATTCGAACCCCCTCCCCCACCAGAACGATGGCCCACCACCTTCCCAACCCCCTACCCCCAACTCTACATCTCCGAAGCCGATTACGAAGTCCTCGAAAAAGACCACACCGATATCTCAATCCCAACAACAACAATGGATCTCGATGAACCCACCTCTAGCAGCGGCGGAGGAAAAGAAGATAAAGAAATCTACGAATCAAGTATCGATAAAACATTTCAAAAATTCGCTGATAGGCTTGCTCAGAATCCTGAACAGGTGATTCGTTATGAGTATCTCGGCTTACCACTTCTCTACTCCACAACTGATTCTGTTGGAAAACTTATTTCTCCTTCGAAAGATAGGCAGAACCAAAAGGTGAAGGTTGGGAATGGAAGTGGAGGAGGGATGGGAATTCCAAGATGTAATAATTGTGGTGCAAAGAGGGTTTTTGAGGTTCAATTGTGTCCGCATTTGATTACGGAGCTGGAGAGGGAGGATGAGGCGACGAAAGGGTTTGAGGATGGGATGGAGTGGGGGACGATTTTGGTGGGGGTTTGTGAGAGGGATTGTGTGGGTAATTGGGTTAAGGATGGGGAGGTTGGGTGGGTGGAGGAATGGTGTGGGGTTCAGTGGGAGGAGTTGAGGTAGGAGTTGCTGTGAAGGAGGATGAAGAGACATTATGCAAAAGGTCTTAAGATTAAACCTAATCTGAGTGAGGAGGAATCTAGAATAAATAGAAAGACAATAACCCACAGTTTATTATAAAAGAAATGATTTGAGGCGTAAGGTATGATACATTTGGATTTGGTATATATATAACTAAAGCTCATCACCCCCGCGAGAAGGCCTAGTCCTACCTTTCAAGCACCATAAGCGGTTTTTATTTTCGGAGGCCCACGAACCTCTTACCCTTCAACCAACCGCCTCCTCTCAACTAGAATATCCCCTCTAGATTCTAACACCCTTACTCCTCAAAACCCCCACCACACTCCCCATCTCCATCCCAACCCATTGACCGAACGCTCCCACTCCTTCCTTCAAACTCTCACTCTCACTAAACCTCCTCTCCATAAACTCCCTCGTTTCCTTAAACCCTTCACTCTTATCCGTCGTCATAAAGAGTTCCGTAGCAGCGTATATTGTGGAAAGAGAAAGACGCTTTGTATACCATGAGAAATCCACCGATGTACTACCCGAGAGATAGAGGATTTCATCAGAGAGAAGATGGAGTTCTTTTAAGGTCGGGGGAATATTAGAGGGAATAGCAGAAAGCGCCAATGCCTATTAAGAGTCAGATATAGTCTTGCCATATTACGTAATAAGATTGAATGTTAAAAACGAGGCAAGGGGATATAAAGAAGAACAAACACTAACCTCCTGCCACCTCCCAATAACCTCCTTATTCCTCATCAACCTCCTCCAACAAACTTCCCTAACCCTCTCCTCCACACTCATCCCCTCCCACTCTTCAATCCCCTCCTCATCTAATACCCCTCTCAAACCAACCCTCTCCCTCCAAAAATGCCACCAGACTAAACTCCAAGCCCCCCTCTCAAAAACATTAACACTCGCATCAGCCAACCCCAATTCCCTCGCTCCCAAACCCAAACTCGTTACCGTAAACCCACGACTTGGAACATGGACAATTGCTTTCTCCAGGATCTTGGATTCGAAAGGTGTGAATGGGCCTGGAGGGGAAGGATGGTCGGCGCTGTGATATTGGCGGGATGGTCGGTTTGAGGAATTGAAGGTGTGGATGGGGATTAGGCGGGAAATTGGGGGACGGAGAGAGGTGGTTAGGGTTTTGGGATAGCGTGGGAGGAGTTTAGTTGCCATTGCGCATGTGGGTGTGGATATTTGGGGTGGAATGGAGGGGGTGGTGTTGTTGACGGCGAGGGTTGGTGTGAGGTGAGATATTGAAGTGGGACGAGGCTGGGGGACAAGGCTGAGAACTTCTTTAGAGAAGGAAAGCACGAAGAACAGGAGTCGTAGGTGCTCTTCTTAGGTACAAAGTAATGGAAAATTGGATAAGGGAAAGCTAGCCACTTCCGAATGCAAGTTTATGCCTTGTTGCATGTCTCAATAAAAAGTTCTTATATGGTTGGTGAATCACGTGATAATAAATTCTAACTAGACACCACCAGTAGACTTTTTCTGAAGATTGAGGAAGTCTCTATTTAGCAAGTCTCTTATCCTAAAAAGGCTCGCAGCATAGCCTTCAGAGACCACGTAGCGTAGTTTGCAGAGAGGTTTATAAAGATGAAATATATGCTAATACTCTATACACGTCTGCAATTCGCCAACGACGAAAAATTCCAGTATGTTACACCCATCCGGCAGATGAATAAAGCAATGCCATATCATGCTCCCAGAACTCCTGGAATAAAGCACGGATTGATTTGATTGCCTGCCCGAGTAAATCTACAAGTTGAAAGTTGTTGCCCAGTCGTCCATTATATGCCTAAATCATTCCTCCATCATGTCGTCAATTCGTTGGACTCTTGGGTCATATAACCTATTTCTGATTAGAATAATTCCATGAACTTCGAATGACCCAAACTTACTTCGTAATTTTCACATCCAAATCCCTGGCTTCTGCGGCGCCGGCACCGAGGGCTTTGGGAGTAATGAGGATGAATTGTCTCCCAACCGAACGACGAGCTGCGCTGATCTAAATTTCATTAGCTTTAACTTCACTACTGCAAGGAGGCAACTTACAATCATCTTGGTCGAAACGTCACGATTGACATCGTCCATGAAGACATCATACTCATCGAGACACCGCAAAGGAGCTCCCATAGCTTCCCAAAGAGATAATAGCAGACAAATCGAAGAAAATGACTTTTCACCTCCAGAAAGTGTCTTCGTCTTTCTACCCTTTCCACTCTTCGTCGTTTCGTCAGGCTCAACATGAACATCAAGCAGTTTACGCTCGTGATCAATAGTGAGCTTACCTCTAAAAGCCCGCTCACTGAGAAGATAACTGAAGTTGATACGCGATCGGGCAGAAATGGATTTTTGGAATCGGCGGTACATTTCGATTCTTTTAAGAAGAGTTGCCTTGAGCAGTTTCAGTAGGTCGTTGAGTCCTCGTCGTGCAAGCTTTTGCTCTTCATATGCCAATTTTGTTTTTTCTGCTTTATTGTTGATATGCTCTGCATCACCACCTAATCGCTTGTTGAATTGCTCAATTTGCTCCTTGAGCTTCTTGTATCTAGCAGAGAGAGTCTCTTCCGTCTCTCCCGGGTCAATTTCAACTCGTGGGCAAACTTTTGACGCCTCCACAACATACATTTCTACATTGGCAGCTTGCGCATCACGTTTGCGCTCCGCCTTTGCTGCCACAGTCTTTGCTAAATCCAGATTCTCGACCGCGGTATTTTTGGCTAGCAATTGAACTCGACGAGCCTGCTCTTTCCTAGTAACCTTATCCTGTGCCTTGACAATTTTAGTGTTGTGCTCCTCGATCTGTTTCCGGAAAGCATCTATTTCATGTTTCTTGCTAAGCGATACTTTGTTAAGACGATCCATCTCTAGTCCTTGGTTACCGTAAGACTCCTCTGCAATTGCAAGTTCCTTCTCTACTTCCTCCAATGACATTCGCAGAGCTTCCACTTTGCCGTCTTCAAGAGTTTGTGCCTCGAGTTCGCCTTGGAGGCCTTCGACTCTATCTTCCGCTCGTTGAATCTGGATGTTGAGTGTTTTGAATTGGTTTTTGTTCTTCTTCACCTCAAGCTCACACCGCTGGAATTTTTGCTGGAGTTGACGGCCGTTGCTCTCGAGCTCCGTTTTCTGACGTTCGAGGTTGCTCACTATCTGCCGATGAAACGTGATCTGCTCCTCGATGTTTGTTTGCATTCGAGCACTTCTTACTTGAGCACGAGCTATTGTACTGACATCCCTTCCGTTGTTGCCCATGCGTGCCATGTGTATTCCTCGTGATGGATCACCTTCGGGAATTGAATAACATCGCCTCACGTTCTGGAGTCTAGGACCTTCAAACATAATTTTGAAAGCGTCAGCTCTCTCTTCTACTAGAAGGACCTGGTCAATAGCCTGAGTAACAATCAAATTGTTTCTCACTAAGACGTTGTCAAATTCCAGGACCCTTAAAATAGTCGTGAAACCCGGATCCGGTTCATGTGCCGATGTATCAATTGGTTGGCGGTTGACAATAGAGACCGGACAAAAGCCCCCCATTCCAAATCTGTTGATGATTCTCGAGAGTCGCTGTTGGTCTTGTTTGTTCGCAACAACGAACCCCCCCAGGGCGCTACCAAGGATAGACTCCAGTATGGGTGACCATTTGGAATCCAATAATCTAACATGCAAACCAACAGGGCCAATCGGGAGTTCGCGAAAACCTTTGTCTGCTTGAATAGCACTGAGCAGTTGTGGCATTTTTGGATCGAAGCCTGCCATTTTATTGCCTCGGGCTTGGTTGTGCTGTTGAAGTACACTTGTGGCGTTAGCGAGCTCTCGAGCTTTTGCTCCTAATACTCCTTTAGCTTTTTCTACTTCAGCAAAAGCCTCATTCTTAGTCCTTTCTAGAAGAGGAAGCTCCTCCTTATTGCGCTCCAAAGCCGCCTTGGATTGATTGACAACTTCTCGAGCCTTCTCGATTTGCTCGCGCTTTCTGCCATTAGCACCACCATGCGCATCTTCAATGCGTCTCTCTTCCTCTACAATACTCTTCTTGTATTCGGCAATCTGATTTCTGCACTGTGTCACATTCCCTGCTATATCACGCCTCTCCCTGCGAGCAGTTTCGAGTTCAGCTCTAACTTCATTTACCTCGCTGAGGATCTTTTCTTCTTGAATCTTGAATGGCGCTAATTCTTGGACAACGGCATCATGACAAGCCTTCGCCTGTTCTAAGTCTCGCTCGATAAATTGAAATGCTTGGTCCTCAGCTCCTATCCTTCTTTCCGCCTCCTGGGCCTCGTTGTGAGTTTCTACAACCGTACGTTGGCGTTGTTCTAATATATCCTCTTGATCTTTAGCCTGTACCCACGCCAGTTGCTGCCGGCATCTCCTCCTTTGGATGGCAATTCCCTGTGATTGCTCCGAGATTTGGCGATCCTTTTCTGCTGCATCAGCCTTATCCTTTAACACGCGCAAGTCTCCCACAGATTCTTTAAGTTTGTTTTCAATGGTATCACAGGTATCGCAAATGATTTTATAATCATTGTTCAAGGCTTCGAGCATAACACCTTTAGCAAAAAATCGATATTTGTCTGCTGGGGTTGAGGCTGTAATAAAGGTCTTTGCCGCATCCTGGCCAAGTATATTCATTGGATTATCGACTTGTAGCTGGAAATGCTCGACGATATCATCAACATCACCCTTCTTCGTCGATATCACGCGTCCAGTCGAAGTCTTCAGCTTGAAGCTACTACTTCCAGATATCGAGAAGTGCCGCTCAATTATAATCGATTCGCCGAAGGTTTCCGGCTGGTACGCATCGTGGCCCCCATTTTTCAGCTTGATGATCAAGATGCCATGTTCTTGGCCTTGCTTGATCAAAGCTTTGAGGCTGTGACCTCGATTTGTTGCAGTTGCCTTCCCACCAAGACATAATGTGATCGCTGTAAGAACAGCACTTTTTCCACTACCATTCATACCGACAACGAAATTGATGAGGGGCCCCAACGAAACGAAGAGTTTCTCATGACACATAAAGTTGATGCAAGTGATCTCTTCGATAATTGAATTCTCGGCGGGCCTATTATCACCTAGCCTTTGCTTCCGGGCCAAGAAACGTTGTGTTGCGATCTCGTCGTCCCGGTCTGGATTGGCCACATGTGCGAAGTTCCCATCTCGAAGTATCTCCCATTGTGTTGGGGCTGGAGCAGACGCTTCCCCCTCATCGTCGGGTATTTCTTCGTCATTATCAGAAGGATCGCTAGAGGATTCTGATGAACTCCGTCTAGGAGAGTCTCGAAATTTCGAAGCGGTTCCGTTTACTGACAATCGGGGTTTCTTGTGACGCTGCATTGAGAAATTAGCAGGAGTTTGTATGTCTCCCGATGTAGGAGCTTCCTATCGATACTCACAGATTCTGTCCGTAAACTTGAACTTGCATGTTCAACTGCAATTATTTCGTCGTCTTCACCCTGGCGACGCCGCTTTGGCGGACCCATCCTTAGTCTTTCGTGCTTTAGATCGAGCTTTCGGGAGAGAAATTGTGGAAGATGAGGTTGTGCGAAGATCCACAGTAATGTCTTGGACGTAGTGGAAGTGGTTTTGGCGCGTTCGAGGAGGTTGTGCCTGATGGACGCGACCAACCACGCTAAGATCTTCGGTTGTTGTTTCACTACCACAGCAAAGGCAGTTCTCACTTTAATCTTGTAAACTTATTTCCTGATGAGGAAGAAATGGCGTTGTAAGAAAGGAAGTAATGGCAAGGATCCCATGGAACCAGTTGGTTCTCCTTGATTATCTTTTTTTAACTTGAGCCAGAGCTTCATTTCTCATCCCAATTCACTCTGGAAACGCCTACCGATAACGAGGGAACCGACATCCATTGAATGAATGCAATTCCTAAGAGAGGAACCGGTGATTGCGCGCTAGTCCATCAACCCCCAATTTGTCCCAAAGGCATAGTAGGTAGAACAAAGGAAAGGATGCCATCCCGCATCACGTACAGGCACGTGGTCACGTGCCAGTGTTTCTCCTCTCTCATATCATCCAAGGGTTGATGTGAGTCTTGTTTTCTCTACTACCAACTTCAATACTCACAGGATGTTTTATTCTAGCTAGATTCACTTGCGATAACGCCTCTAACGACCTTTCATGCTGTAATTATTCTTAGGAAAGTTTTTATCTTCACAATTGGTGGAAACGCAAATTAGAGGTAATGCTGCTGCTTCGTATGTTTTAACAAATAATGCGTCTCATCCAACCATTTCTACGTGTTTTAAATATCTACTTCCTCTGCAGCTCTAAGTGCAACCGCAAATCTAGCTTTCAAATCATCCGCATCTTCAAGCCCAACACTGACCCGCAGAAGATCTCTTGGTACCCCAAACTGCTCAGCCCAATCTAACTCTAGGTAATGAGCAATAATAACATAAGGCGACACCAAAGTGAAATTAGTACCCAGACTTGGTCCCTTCGCTGTCTCTATCCTGTCATAAAAGGCAATAGCCTGAGGGGTCTTCTTAAAGGTAAATGATAGTAATCCACCATACCCACCAGTGTGCGTTCTGCAAGCATCATAGAAGGTCCGAGAAGCGTTGTACTTGGGATAGTACAACGTCTTGACTAGTGGATGTGCCCGGAGGATATTGCAAATCACACCGGCATTCTCGTTGATTTTTTCGATTCTAGACACAAAATTCCGACTGTTCCTTTCCATGAAAATGGCATCTTCAACCCAATAGTTGTCTTCATATTCGGCTTGCGAGAGCATCTTCAAAGCCTGATAGTAACGGCCCGTGGGATTCAGGATCATAGAGCCGCCCATCACGTTACATTCTCCGGAGAAAATCTTGGTAAGACTGCTGACGACCACATCCGCATAGGGAAGGACGTGAACATTTATGAAGTTTCCGATAGTCTCATCAACGATGATGCCAAAGTCATACTCATCTGCAAGCTTCCGAACTCGTTGCAAATCTGGACACTTGAGCATAGGATTTCCCGGAAACTCGCAAAAGAAAGCTAGAAATCTCTCGCCAGATTTCAGTCGAGCCTCAAGATTGTCTAGGTCTTCCGGCTCGCCATTTCCATAGAACAGCACACCAGGTCCGAACTTTTCCAGAATTTTGAGAGTGTCAACATAAGGAAATCCATACGAAATACTCTTCATTTGACCCCGGACTTCGAGCATCATTCTGTGAGCATGATAAATGGAGCTCATACCAGTAGGATAAAGATAGACATCCTCTTCGGCCACACCTCGAAGTTCGGAAGGAAAAGATGGATGTGGCTTCACCGTGATATCAGCCTCTTCTACTAATGATCCTGCTATACGGCTTCGAATCGCGGATTTAGCGCTGTCAACGAATGAGACATCCAGATTGCGGCCAAAGCGTTCTTCCAGGAATTGAGAGCTCTCGTGACTTTCGGCACCACCGGGAACAAGTAATTCCTGAGAACTTTTGCTGGGAGAAGTAACGTTAATAGAGCTTTTTTGATAGCGTCGAGGCCCTCTGTTGAAGCCATTTGCCGTTGGAGAAAGAGGAGATACTGGTTGCAAGGGTGTTTGCTCCACCAAAAGCCCTTCTTGGAAAAGACCGTGGCAAAACTCAGCACGTCTGCTGGAAATTCCATCGCCGGAATGTTGCCAATATTGTTTCGCAATTTTGAATACTTCCTTGGGAAATATTACTGCTGATACTGATGGAGATACCTTTTTGGTATTGTCTGAACTAGCTCGAGTCTGGTCGAGACTCAAATCCACCACGCGCAATTGATCAGGCAAGACTGACGACTCTTTTGCTTGAATGAATTGGATACATCTCCGAGCTGTCCTTGGTGAAGGGAAGAGCATTGCCTGCTCTCCCGGTTTTCCATATTTTTTGACTATATCTTCAGCAAATGCAGCGATGAGTTTATGTATGAAAAATCTTTTTTTCGGTTCAAGTCAGTAGGATGAGATTTAGTTAAAGAGGTCGATACACACCGAGGATATCCAGTGGTCATCTTTCCAATAACCCGCTCTTTGCCTTCTTCATAATCAATATTGTCCCTCCATTCTGGCAAAGAGACGCTGGCAGCCTTTGTGAAAGATTTTAGTTAACGACTCACTTTAAAGACTGGGTTATTAATCATATACTCAGAGGTGAAACTTACATGTGGTGTTAGCGCTGGGATCGACCCCCCAAGCTTGATGATCGACATATTGAAGGTACCCAGAATTCGAACGGACGGAGACAAGATATTGTTTTTATGGTGCTGATGTGATACTTGAGGCATGCCCCTCCGTCTTATCCGGGATCGGAGAAAATCCGATAATCCCGATAAGGCGCTAGGTTTTAGCTCCCGCGACCTTAATTTTTTAGCAGCTAAAAAAGTTGCCAGGCACTGGAAAATATATATACTGTCTAAAGTAGGTCAGCATCTCGAGTATCCCACAATGGCACCAATTTCACCTAAACGGCGGAAGCTCGACCATAATTCAGCAGACCCTGAGGTCGATATGAGCGACGCCGAGAGTCAAACCTCGCAGGACCCCCCCGACGAGGTCCCCCAACACGCCCAGTCGAAGCAGATACAACCCAAAGCCAAGAAAGCGCAAGAAGGAGACTCTGCCATATACGATGGGGGCCTATACAAATCGAGTCTGTTCAAACTTCAAGTTGACGAGCTTCTTCACGAAGTTCGCCCAAATTATGAGAAGAAGCTGGGGGGAGTACACGATGCTTTGCGGACACTAAAAGGAACCATTGAGAGTATTGAGAATCGTGATGCAATTACCGTGAGTCTCCTGTGTCAAGAAGCCAAGCAATGGCAGCTCCTGACTTTCTGTGCCTAGGTCGCCGAAGCTACGAAGAAAACCTCTATTCTCCTAGGAATTAAAATTCCATTTCCCGACCCGCAACCAGACCCAAATGCCGCCTATAAATTAGGATATGCGAAACCCACGAGCATTAATGTAGTGGGAAGTTACGTGCTGAAAACGATGGTTAAATCGGATGCGATACCGTCCATAGACATGATTGTAGTCATGCCAGCAAGCATATTTCAAGAGAAGGACTTCCTTAATTATCGGTACTTCTACAAAAGGGCTTTTTATCTGGCTTCAATCGCATCTGAACTGCGGCGAAAACTGTCGAACGAATTCTCAATTGATTACCAATATTTGAATGGCAACAGCTTGCTCCCAATATTGGTCGCAAAACCTTGGACAGGTGAGTTCAGATAGTAAATACCTTCTGACCAATCCACACTAATTTGTTGTTAGAGAAGAGTAAGTCTGCGGCTGCTTTTGAAATACGGATCATTCCTGCCGCACCCAAAAGCTTCTTCCAAGAGTCTAAACTACGCCCGAGCAAGAACTGCATCCGTGCTAAAGAGGCTTCGGACAATGAAGCAGCGGCTCAGTCACCCACTCCGTTTTACATTGGTTCTCTACGAGCTGACTGCAACTACGAACCGTATTTAACACTTCTCAACTCTACAAATAAGCTGTCAACTGCATTCAGAGATGCTTGCATTCTCGGTAGGGTGTGGCTGAGACAGAGAGGCTTCAGCAGCGACATCATTCAGGGAGGATTTGGGGCTTTCGAGTGGTCCGCGCTAGCAGCTTTGCTTTTAAAAGGTGGAGGCCCCAAAGGTCGAAGCTTGCTCTCAAATGGGTACAGTAGCTACCAAATGTTCAAAGCTATCATCCAGTTCTTGTCTGGGAATGACTTATCCGCAAATCCGTTTCTGTACGAAGCAGGCGACTTCGTGGCGCCAAAATCGAGCCCGCCAATGGTTTATGATGGCCCTCGAGAGCAGAACGTGTTGTATAAAATGACCCCTTGGTCATATAGACTCCTTCGTGAGGAAGCCTGCACTTCACTGAGCATGCTCAACGATACTACGTCCGACCAATTCGAGTCAACGTTTATTGTTCGCACTTCGCAGACATTGCAGAGGTACGATTGTCTACTTCAACTTAAATGCAGTGAAGCAGCTTCCAAACCGCTATCCCTTGATTATACAACTCCCATGCTAGCAGTAGGAAACAAAATCTACGAAACCTTACGAGAGGGTTTAATGGACAGGGTTAAGATCATCAACATACAAATGCCAGACACACCCTCCTGGTCTGTCAAAGCCCGCCCTCCTACCGATGCAGAACAAGCGTTAGTAGTTGCTGTTGTCTTTGACCCGAAGAATATCGATCGTCTTGTGGATCATGGTCCAACAGCTGAGGATAAAAAGAAATCCGCCAAATTTCAGAAATTTTGGGGCAAGAAAGCAGAACTGAGACGTTTCAAAGACGGAAGCATTCTCGAGAGTCTAATTTGGAGTCCTGGATCGGCCTATGCTGTTTTCCAAGAGATTGTGACATATCTTTTGAAACTTCACATCGAGCCCACAATCGACCAGAGTTTCGATTTCATTGGCGATGGGTTTTCAAAGATGTTGCCTGATGCTGGAACAAGCTCAAAGTCGTTTTCTGCGTTACGAGAAGCATTTAATCTTCTTGAAAAGCAGATCAGAGAACTTGAAAACTTACCATTACAACTCAGACAGCTTTCAGCGGTAAGTCCACAGCTCAGATACGCTTCTCAGGAGCCGTGCCTTTTCAGCCCGCAGAAGCCGTTGAAAACTCCTGCCGATGTTTTGATTCAGTTTGAGGGGTCCGGCAGGTGGCCAGATGATATCGTTGCCATTCAAAGGACCAAAATCGCATTCCTTCTCAAGATCGCCAGCCTCCTCAAAGAGCTGGAAGGAAGCACAAAAACGCGGCTGGGGATCGAAAACGAAGGTTCAACAATTCTGAATTGTGCCTTTCTCGATATCATCTACGCATCTGGAGCTGTATTTCGGTTGCGGATCCAATGCGATAGAGAACAGTACCTCCTCGAAGAAAAGATAAAGGACAAGACAACAGATAATCATACCCGTGAGGCTTCTGTTGTTGCAATGTCGATCTACAAGAGGTCATACATTCAGCTCCCTCTACTAACCCAATCAATCTTTACCCATTGTACCCGATTCTCTCTCCTATCATCCACAATCCGCCTAGTCAAGCTATGGTTCGACCGCCATATGCTCTTAGGTCATATTAGTGAGGAACTCATTGAGCTTCTAGTAGCTAATGTTTTTCTCCATCCATACCCATGGCAAGCCCCATCTTCTGTCATGACAGGATTTCTTAGAACTCTCCAATTCATTTCTAAATGGGACTGGAGAGAAGCTCCTCTTATCGTTGATTTTGGAGGAACCATGACGAGTGCGGAGATCAATTCAATCAACACAAGATTAGAAGCATGGAGAAAAATAGATCCGGCAATGAACCGAACAACCCTTGTCGCTGCATCAAACCACGACACGACTGGGACAGCATTCACAGACAAAGGACCTTCTAAAATGATCGCTGCTCGAATGACAGCCCTTGCTCGTTCTGCTTGCAAGCTTGTCAAAGAGCAAGGCATCAAATTAGACCACAGACTACTGTTTACTCCTTCAACAGCAGATTATAATTTTGTAATTCACATTTCTCCGGCTTTCTCATCCGATACTATTCGGAAGGAAAAC
The DNA here is from genome assembly GCA_003988965.1 of Neobulgaria alba. NCBI lineage: Eukaryota > Fungi > Ascomycota > Leotiomycetes > Helotiales > Gelatinodiscaceae > Neobulgaria > Neobulgaria alba. The sequence continues at coordinate 71,503 of QYAM01000085.1, forward strand.
GCAACAAATAAATACAAGAATCTCGAGATACAATCTGAGATGAGTATTGATTTAGTGGGATTTGAACCCGTCCGAGAATTCCTTGCTGAGCTCGAGAGAACTTACGCAGAATGCGCAGTGTTTTTCTACGGCGCAAATATCGGATCTGTTATTGGAGGATTATGGAATCCTCAAGCCGTGGCTCCGAGAACTTTAAAGCTGAATTTGGGATATGCTCCAAAAGTCGTTAATAGCGAGGAAGAGGATGATGAGAAGAAAATAGAACTTGATAAGCAGGTAATCTTGAGTGGGATTGCAAGGTTAGGTGGGGATATGGTGAAGAAGATAGAGGTTAGGTGATGATACCCTGGTTATTGCGTATTGGATGTATATATTAATGGGACATGAGATGAGTTGGGTATAAAGACTTGTTCGGCACAGGCGTATAATCAAATATTTATCCTTCCATCCTATTTAAGATCCGATATCTGTATCCAATGATCAATTCTATGATAAGTGAGAAAGTTAGAATGTGGATTAAAGCCAGTCATTATAAATATATTCTTTGGTTACGGTCACGTGTATTCATGCTTCTAAACAAGACCGCTCTTGAACCTTTGGGTCAAGGAGAGATTGGAAGGAGAACAAATATTAGAAAGATAGACTTAGGGGTGTTACTTTCGACTAAATGAGCTTTCTGTAATTAGTCTTAGAGTCTTTAATTAGATATCAGTCAACTCAAGTATATTCTTCTTGGTAGGGCTGAGTAGATAAAAGAATACCTGAAAGTCGATTAATTTATTATAAATTTAAAATACTAAGAGATCTAAGTAACTTCAAAATTTATTAATAGTCCGTTTAAAATTCCAAAAACTCCACTAACTAATACTTATTACTCAAGTGTACAAACTGAATCGTGCGATTAGTTATATAGAAGTCATTTAATCTTTCCGGTTGTCCTAAGCATAAGGATTCGTTCAGGATTATTTGTTATTTCTAATATATTTGCACAGGGATATATAAAGGGCCGTTCAAACTTATCCAGACAGTCCAAAAAGTATCAATGCTAAATCCTCCCATTTAATTCCCTCCTGTGACCCGTATGCTTACAGAGCAAGCTCGGGCATCAAGACAGTGTCAACGGAGCACCCAAGCCTAAGCACTATGTCAGGATACAGGCTTGAAAGATAGAGTTAGCTATGCAAAAGCTCTTACCTAAGAGAGACGAAGAGATCCAAAGGAGTGCGATGGGGAGAACGTCCGGCGGACAGAATCTGGAAAAAAAGATACTCAGTAACTTTCTTACTTAAATGACTCTCGGGACATTTACCTTGGCCCCGACGCAAACACGAATCCAGCCCAAAAAGCCCATTGAACGGCCCAGGACAGTGCCCCGATAAGCAAGCCATACCAAAGGAAAAGCTTCTTCAAGCTTTTTGATTCTCTTTCCTCTTCTTGTTGCGTAGTTGAGACTGACAGCTCCGGTTCCCGCCTAGCTACTTCGCCCCTTCGACTGCGTGAAGAAACGGGCTTAACAGGATTTGTCTCACTGGCTTGGCTCAAGGCCTCTGTAAGTTGAGAATTGGATTCGTGGCCATCCCCAACTGCGGTAGAGCCTCGGAGAAGGGAATTTTTCGATGCCTCTCCAATGGCTGTGCTATTTTGTGAGTTGAGTGCCGAGGTCATCATAGGAAAAATTGGGACATTCAGGTCCTCACCAGATGGATTAGTTATTGGATTAACTACCGCATCGGGTGGAGGAGTGATGATAGGGTCTGCAGGTATTACTTGTTCAGTTGCAACTTGTGGGCTGTTTGTAGCCTGAACAATTCTTTCGTTTTCGTCATCTTCTTGGACTGCTATTTGCGGTCCTTTTCCAATATGTTCATTCTGATCGGCTTCCTGAACAATTCCCTGTCCTTGCACATCCCTCTCAGGATCTGTAATATATAAGTTAGAAGATATAAATATATACTGGATGGTGTATCACCTTGTCCAGGCTCGGGATCTGGATGAGGGAGAACAATTTCTAGATCAGCAAGCGGCGAATCAACGTTTTCTAAGTCAATTATTAGCCCAGAAATTTGGATAGTAGGATCGATCCTTCTAAATTTTTTGACGGTAGCCTGGCCGACATTTCTTGCCATCCCTGCTAGTCGATAGAACTTGAGAAAGACAAGATGCCAATCCCAAATTCCGAAGTAGAATACTAGCGGCCAGATTAAAATAATAAAGGCCAACCCCATTACCCAGAAAAGCGCTCCAATGTACATGTGTAATGCATCACGACCACGCCAGTGTGGGCGAAGATGATGCACTAGGTAGAAACCACGCCGTCGTCCAGTGTCCACCGTCAAGCCCATATAGTAGATACTCAATATTTGTAGAGTGAATTCACTGATTGCTGACCCAATACTGACTGTTGACAGAGAATGTTCAGCCCTTGTAACTGTAAGCGGTTTTTTAAAATCCATCTTCTTCGTTATCCAGTCCATATCAATAAGTTCGATCGCAGAAGCCATCCAGCCGAGACGTGGCCGACAGCAGAACAGCAGTGCAAGACCGCCTATAGGAACGTGACCATATCCAGGCGCTCTTCTAATTAGGTAGGCTGTCAAAAAGTTGAAGCCAATCTGTAGGGTGGTCATGAATATACTCCATAAAACCATAACAATCAATTGGCCCGTCCCGGTGTCATGGTCTAGCTCGTCTCCAGTCCGTTGCAGGTGAAATAGTTTCCTCCAATACTTGGTCACATTCTTCCGCCACTTCCAGAATTGGATGCACGCCGATATAAAATCGCGGAGGTTGGCCAATTCTTTGAAGGGAACTGTCCATCTTGCCTTCCGTTCGGGCTCCCGCCCTTTAATGTACAGCAGCTTAAGAGCAGAAAAAATGACCGCTATCAATAAGAAGGCTACATTCTCTGCAGCGAACGCAAGTAACGATAAGCGAGCCCGACCACAATTAGGTAAAGGTACATTCACAGTACTACTGTTCTCCGCACGAACGGTCCAATTCCAAGGAATAATCCACTCCTCCTCCCAGTCCAGTTTTGCCATTCCACCATAGTAATCAAAAGGTTTCCTCCACTCGGACTGGTTGCACAATGTACCAATCCAATTAGAAAGTTCAAGCGGTTCAGATCCTTGTGAGCAGCACGTTTCTTGATCGCCGAAGATCCAAACATTTGGAACAAGATCACAGAGTGCCGTCGCATTGAGAATTGGCCAACCAGAAATCCTACAAGCTATTTCTCCCGTGCATTCAGAGCACCAGTTCTGTTGATATTGGCTATTGATGAAGCCCCATAACTGGGAGCAGGGCTCGCCACTTGGACAAACATCTGACATGGAAGATAGTTGGTTCGTGGAGCTACAACCATCTCGAAGACATTGGGGTGCGGTCTCCAAGGTACTCGATAGCTGTCGATATGTAACAAGTGCTCCGCACGTTTCTTCCGAACGAACAGGTAAAATAGCCGAGGGAAGCAAGAGACGAGCAATAGAACAGTAGGAATGTTCCAGCGTAGAAATTCCATTGTAGCCGAAACTGAGCCAAGTGGCCTTGCTTGAAAGTGAAATTTAGAAGGAAACTCCATGTTTCTGAACTTGTGTGAAAATGAGTCCAAGAGTATATTGCATATCTCGACATCAGTACTCGCTTCTCTCATGGCTTTAGGCTGAGACATACATAGCGAATAAGCGCCTTGCTCTTTCGTTCGCCAATGGGAAATAGGAGCGCAAATCGACTTAGACAAAGCCTAATCAAAGTCAGCACAATATTGTGGAAGCCATCATTTCCATTTTCGGCCAGCTGAGTCAATCGATCGGGGGGAGGCTCTTCGGGGAAGGCCGAAATGGACATACGATAGGTCAGCTAAGCTTTTGCTCTTTAAACCATAATAAGTTCGCAGGGTATCCCTAATATCCTATAGAAGAGAACTGTATTTGGAATATTTATTTTTTACTACCCTCTAGATATCTATAGTCGTATGTGGGATATTTACGGCTTCAAATATCCCAAAATTCATACGTCAAAATCAGTCGCTCATTTCTCTGTCGGAGAGGGCGGTCATGCGACCAACATTCATAAAATTCCCGCTCGTCGTAAATCAGGTAGTGGAGTCATCATTTACCTGAGTCCCAAACGCCTCATCATTCGAGACCCTTCTGCACAGGAGCAAAAAAAAATTCGAGGAGAGTACACAAGCCTTAGCAGTTCTATTTTCGTATCGAGTAGATGCTGATCAGCTTAGGATGATCAATGCCAAAAATGATATGAGCTGAAGGGCATGGTGACTCCAAGTAGCTGTCCTGAGTGACACCACTGAGAGAAATTGGACCTTGGCGTTGTGGCTAAAGATTTTTCATGATTCAATAAATGCAAACCTCTCAATTTGGACGATAGCCTTGCAGAGGTCGAAATGTTGATGCTGATTGCTTGGTGAAGAAAGCCACGGCTTGAGCAGCGCAACGTGAGGCAGAGACACTGCCTTCTCGCTCGTTCTAAAGGGCTCTTTTAGACCTGGTAGCTCTTGCCCACCAATGAACATTCCGAAAGCTTAGGTATGGAAGCATTGTCGTCACAATGTTGGTCTTGATTTTCATGCTAAGCACACTTACGTTCGCTCGAGGCTCTGTAGTCTCTGATAGAATTGCAGCTTTGCCATTTTGTGCGGTAAGAGCTCTTGTTATCATAAATTTCATGACTGACATGTATCACAGCAAGCTTGTATCACTAACTCGATCTTTAAATGTGGCTGTGGAGCGTTCGATTTTGCTTGTGAGTCCAGTTTTCAAATTTACCATTTACTAGTTGTCGGTAAAAGAGCACTCACTGATCCTTGTCACCCTCCAGGTAGTTGTACTTCTGCAAACTTTGTTCCTTTCGTTCGATCCTGCGTCACTACTTCCTGTGCTCCCGACCGCCTCCAACCTACAATTGATACGATATCTCCTGGCATCTGTGCACAGTATATGCCAACAAGTACCACTTCATTGTCCATCGCCTCCTCAACCAGCACTTCATCTCGTACCAGATCCCTATCATCAATCGTAACTTCGTCATCAGGTACTTCATCAGCCAGCACCTCATCCAGCACCACTTCGTCAGATACCACGAGCAATGACACAACTACAACAAATCCAACGGTAATACCACCGATATCTTTCCATACAACTTTATCGACTGCAAAAATAGCGGTAAATGCTTCCAGTACTACTTGTGTGTCGGCCTCTGCGCAAATCTGCCTTGTTTCGCCTTGCCCTGTCAAACCCTTAAGCTTAGGGAGGAGGAATTCCGCAGCACCGTTTTCTCTACTGATGATGATTTTCATAATTTTGGAGTTACTGTAGTTAAGATTCGCGGAAAGAAGTATATTCATCTAATCAATTAATATCTAATAATCCCAAGCCTTCTTCGGCTTCCAAAACTGGAGTAGCCATGGGAGAAATATAAGAGACATTCAGGTCCATCCTTCCACACTCCCTGCCATTGACAAAAGCCACAAACTGAGGCTTGGGCCCATTGAGTATAAGGTCAAGCTGAAAAACAATCTCACGGAAAGATGGGTTGTCGCTTAGGGGAAGTTGGTTAAATGGTATATGTACTGTAATGGTAACAGATGTGCATTTTTCGATTTCCCTCACTCCTCTCCTCGATGAAGGTGGATCAGCCAGGGGGCAACGCCAAACCTGGACGTTAAATTTATTTCCAGGGAAAGATCCTGAAAGTCTTCTTCGCCAAACATAGCTGGGCCTGTCTAGTTCTTGGACATAGTCACCCTGGACGTTGTATCAGTGATAAGACTACGCAAGTGGAGTCCCGTTGTTTTCTTCCTACCTTAACTATGTACCACTACATCTAATTTACAGCTAAATATTTCCCCGATGGTTCGTGCCAGAATTTGTCGTCAGGATGGTGAGAGCTTTTGTCAAAGGGTTCCATGTAAGAAATACCGTAACTAAAACGAGCGACTCTAGATGTGACTGAGCCAATTGGGTCTCTGATGGGATCTTGGTTTTGATCATCCAAGTATTGGCGAGTGCGGGTGGCATGAGATCTTGCCTTGAGAGCTGCACCGCGGCAGACAGCAGTCATCCTAATGATTTAATCAGTTCCAAATCTCAAGAAATTATCCCCCAGTCCAGTGGCCAAGAGTAATCCTTACGGCCTGTCATCTCCACTTTGAATAATATCAATACCTGGATATGCACTATTAAGCACATTGTAAAGATACTTATTACTCCCAAGCCCACCGACTAGAACAATAATCTAAAAATTAGCAAGCGAATCTGTCTTATAGAATGCCTCCAAATACCTTTGGTTTTCTATATCTCTTATTCATTGTAGCCTGGACTTGATCTTGTACGAGGCCCTTAATCTGTTTGATAACAGGAGCGAAGATGGTTTTCATGTGATCACTGCGGGGAGCAGGATGAGTTAGATACAAATAAAATATTGAATAACCAACAAGACACAACAAACCTGTCAATTTTTACAAGCTCATCGCTGACCTGCAGTTCACTTTTCTTCCGAAGTATGCTGTCTCGCAGGGAGGGTTTGCCGATTTCTGCAGTATAGGAGTCAAGCTCGTTGCCATGGAATCTGCTCTTGATGTCATTCCATCTACCAGCCCGGAAGGTGTTCTTTTGACGTTGTGAGAGGTTTTCCCAGCGATGACCTAACCAACTTTGCATGCATCGTTCCATTTCCTCATCAATAAAAATAGAACCGCAAGTATGACCTTTGAATGGTTAGACCAAAGACGTCTACACATGAAGAGAATACATACCAACCCCCTCAACAACTTCACCAATTTCCATGAGATCAGAGTCTTTCATTTCATAAGTGATCAGGTCCTATACAGTTTAGTTCTGCACATATTTTCCGAGTATAATTAATTCTCACCACAGTCCCACCACCGGCATCACACATTACGAAGATTTCATCGGTTTGTTTTTGTATTAGAGTATTGTTTTTAAATGTGAAGTTAGCTAATTACTTGAATCTGACGTGCTTGATAATCCACCATCGTCGCAAAGGTTGCAGCTTCTGGCTCCGCAACAATATCAAGTATTGTAGCACCACAAGGCCGGCTCGCCCTAATGCCTGCTCCTGTCGCAGCTTGATCCAATCGATCTACCGCATAATCCTTCCAGGTTGCTGGCACAGTTATCATAACTCGAAAAGGGAAGGCATTAACAACTGTAGACGGGTAGCTGCTTTTCAAAATCTCCAGGGTTCGCGCCCATAGTAAGGCCAGATAGTCCCTAACAACCTCTTGTGCTGTCTTGCCGACATCTTTGAGAGCCTTCCGAGTGTTCTTAAGGTAATTACAGGATTTGATATCCTCTGGAAGATGTTGTTCATCAACTAGAAGGAGTTTGAACCACTGTAATGTCTTGGGATCATCTGGAGTCGCCTCAAAACCCCAGCTCTTTTGCCCGTCTTTATGATATTTGATGGTGGTTGGGACTTTGAAACCATATCCACCTGGCCACGATCGTATAACAGTGAGGTCGTCGGCCACACCTTCTTCTGTGGAGATCCAAGCAACACCTGAAGCTCTAAGTAGAGCTATATTAGCACATATATTTTGGAGACTTGGACCGTTGAGTGTTTACGTAGTGCCAAAATCTATTCCAATATAAAAAAAGCTTTCCGCACTTGAAGGTGCCATTTTGCCATCTAGCAATGGGAGTTAGAATATAGACCTATGCGCTGGGAACTTCTGAGCGTTAATGCCGCTATTTAATTTTAGCTGTTCACTTGGCTTTCCGGCAGCTCATTGCAATAGGTTGCCTCGTGGCAGCCCAAAGTGATATCGGGCTTGAGACAACCCAAAAAATGTGACGTCGCACAGCAGTGCATAATGCATCACACTACGGTGGAAACAGCACAGTACGGTGGAAACGACACACTCATGAACACAAAACGACAAAAATTAACGAGCATCGAATAGAAGGCCATACTATGTGAATGATACCGTTTGGAGGAGTTCAGCCTTCAGGCTCTTCTCATTTAATTTAAATTAAACTTGTCGAAAGACCTACCAAGAATTATCTAACGCAACTACTCGATTTTTGACTACCGCGTTTAATACGGAAGATGGCTACGTTTCTAAAAGAAAAAGTGCTTAAGAGAGTGGTGAAAAGAAATTTTCAGAAGGCCAACCTTGTGGTAATAGATCCAAAGGCACAAAATTACCAGCAAGGAACAAAGTCACCAACTCGGACCTTTCCAGCCGTGAGTTCAAAAAAAAATCAACCTCAACGCCAGCTTCAACAATCATCATCACTAGGGGTGGAAAATAGTGTGCGTGAGGACACACGGCCGGTCAACAAGTCAGTATCAAATCCAACGACGCAAAACACGAAAACGAAGGATAGAAATATTTATTCTAAGCCGAACAGCTTTCTAAATAAACAAGAAGCGCTGGAATGCAACGATGTTGTCCACAGAGGTCACCAACTAACAATCAAAGAGCAAAATCTGCGGATTCAGGGCTTAGAACTCAAGAGCAACAATTTAGAGAAAGAAGAAGAAGCTTGGAAGAGCGAACGCGAAGTGTTAGAGAGATATCTGACTCAGCTTAGGCAAAAAGTTAGTCAACTCGAAGCAACAATCACCTCTCAGACAGAAAATATTGCTACATCGAAGGAGGCAAATACAGAATTACAAAGAAACGCCAACGCCGCGGCTTCTGAGTTGAGAAACTTTAAGACTAAGTCTAGGTCCTTTGCTCCCGAAAGCTTCTTCACTCAACAATAGAGTATTTTGGGAAGCATGATAAGTGACTGGTCTCAGAATTATTTTAGAGGTGATCCCCTTGTAAAAGGCATAGTGGATATTGACGAAACTCGATTCCGAACCCTTTGCAAAGATCCTAGCTTGTATTTGAAGTCGAGCGATAAACGCCCACTCTTTGTGCAAAGCTTCGTTTGGCTGGTTCTTGTTGAGGAAGTGTTGACAACAGAGCATGGGCTGTACTGGGCACAGGCTAGGCGGGATCATGTAAACAGCCTGTTCAACTATTTGTATCCCTGTAAGTTCACACTCCAATCTTTTACTTATAGTATCAATTAAGTGTTTTCTAGCACAAGATATAATTCGGGCAGAGAACCGCGAGGCAGCCATGCGGAAGTTCATGAAATGGAGGGCAACAACTACACAGCTGGTACTTGCTGTGAATAACGAGAATCCAGACGCAGATCTCGATGTGTATGAACACCATTTGGCAGAATTGATTCAAATGGTCACGAAGAGTTTGAATATCTACAGATGTTCTCCCGAGGAGGATCCCTGCCTAATTAGTTTGAAAGAGATCTTGCGGTTCGCTATTAAATTGGATGCAAAGATGAAACAGCAATGGGCAGAAATAAAGCCACGATATTGCTCAGGAGAAGGTCCGAAGAGATGGAACTTTAAAGCCGAACCTTCCATAATGGAAGCTTATGATGAGCAAGAGGTACGAGGGCAAACGGTTCAGCTTGTAGTTGTTCCGGCTTTGGTTAGATGGGGAACATTGGACGGAGAGCATTATCACCAGGCCAGAGTTTTGGCAAAGGGGCGGGCTATCCTGAATAGCAGTGGAGTACGGTCGTTAAATTTCCTAGGTAATGGAACTCAGAAAGAGCCGTCTCCTCACGAAGATGGAATCCAGGGGACAGCAGTGAAACGAAAAAGTATCTTTTATGGCAAGAAGTGATCGGATAAAGCTCAATTCGAGAACCCCGGACTAAATAAGATTCGCATCTTCTGAAAATCAGTGTATTTAGAGAGTCGAAAGCTTACGAAACCTCATAGATATATTTCCTTGTAAAGTGCTCTTAATAAAGTTGATGTGGTTACCTCTATGTTACTTCTACTTCCTTTCAACTTCCTTGTCTAGCATTAACTATAAAAAGCACATTCCCAAACTCCAGGCTTGAGACATAGAGGACGCAGGAGGATATTTGTTGGTCTAATTACCTGTGCGCCTAGCTATTTAAGGATTACTTCCCTCACGAGCGTTTTACTTCTTTTTCATATATTATTTATAAGCATATTTTACCTGCTATATAATAATTAGGTTTACCACTTGGGCCTTTTATAAGACTCTCTCTATTATTAGCTAAAGAGCTACTTCTATAGTATTAATAATAAGGATTACTCCGTATAGGCCCCTTAATTTAGTCTTGTTTGAAATCGATTTCAAAACGTTTTCGAGTCGATAATGAGGCCGTTGATGTCATCACGTGACGTCTCGCTAGGCGACACGCTAGTTTGGCGCTAAAGCCACAGTCCAGAAAATTGACAACCTCAAGCTCTTTCTCCTTTGCGCCTTGGAACCCACCATCTCGACTATTCCCACCACAAGGATCCAAGCGACATCATGGGTGTAGCATTTGATTCCTGCGCCGAAAGGCCAGACCATATCGACGCGATCCTGAACGGACTGGATCGGTACAACCCGGAGACCACCACCATCTTCCAGGACTACGTTACAGCTCAATGCGAAGAAAGGACCTATGACTGCTATGCCAACCTAGCTCTCCTGAAGCTGTAAGTGCACCTCGTATTCCATTCACTTGTTTATTATGTCAAGTGATGATCCGTTTTTCAGCGTTTCCTATTACCTGATAGCACGGACAATGATTCGTTCTTGTGCTGCTGAAGTTTACATTAGCTCTATCTGAATGACATTCAAATCACTCTCATTTCACCTCGCAGACCTGCAAAGACATTAGCTAACATTCCCTGTGTATGACCAGATACCAATTCAACCCCCACCTCACAAAGGATGAGACCATCACCAACATTCTCGTAAAATCCTTAACCGTCTTCCCGAATCCCGACTTCTCTCTGGCTCTCCATCTCCTTCCTCCTCATATTCTGACCCCTGTGTCTGCTTCCTCCTCACTCCCCGCAGCCGGTGATGCTCCTCTCTCCGAAGCTGTTCAAAAGCTTAACGTTCTTAATAATCTCCTCGCTCAAGCATCATATGCCTCTTTCTGGAACACATTAGACAGTGATGATCTCTACGCAGATCTTATTGCTGATGTGGCTGGTTTCGAAGAACTCATCCGCATCCGAATTGCTCTCACCATCTCACAATCAGCCCGGGAAATCCAACGATCAGTTCTCGAGTCTTGGTTGGGCCTACAAGGAGAGGCATTTGACAAGTTTGTCAATGGCGTATGTGGATGGGCAATCGAGAGTGGAGTTATCAAAGTTCCATTAAATAAGGAGAATGAAGCAAAGGGAACCATTGTTCGCGAGAACGTCAAGATGGAGCAATTTTCGAGGACCATCAGAAGAGCTTACGAGCAACCTTCTTGAAAAAAATGGTTGGAATATGTCTTTATGAACTTGTATGGCATGGCCGGTTGGTTGGGGGCGTTCTGGGATGGAGTTTGAGGGACCTGATCCGATAAGACAGGCCTGTGATATTATGAGATCCTGGAAGAAAGGATGGATCTGTGGTATAGATACTGCCACGTAGCAGAATTAAACATTGCCAAAGAGCATCGACAGCCATTGAACATGTCAACCAATTATTTTGCCTGGATTCTAGATAAAATTCGGAAGAATTTATTCGTGAAATGGAATTATCCCATTTCTATAGTAGTTGGTCTTGGCGGCCGATTTTGGCACACGAATTTTAGGATATTTAAAGCCGCGAACGTCCCTTTTGATAAATATCCCTCCCTGGTAAAGTAATTAGACTTGAATGACCTAAACTTCAAATTTCAAAATCGGTTACTTATTTATCCTCTAAGGAGTTTGTGTTTCTTATATTTTCTATAGGTACCTCCAAGAGGTCAATTTCCTAATAAGATGAATGAGAATTCGATATTATAGCTTCAACGCTCTTTTTTGAATAAGGTATCATAATCTATTAACCACTTAAATTTTAAATCGTTGAATTTTGAAAGATATCTTATTATATAATACCTCTCCTCAAAAGCAAGGTCAGGCAGGCCATCTATTTACCTAGTTGTTATGTTTTATAAAAAAAAGACTTGCACCCACTGATTTCTACTCCCGTCAAGGTAGTATGCAGTGCAGAGTCATATACAAACTCCATTCCCCAAACGGATCTCTCCAACGCCAATTATCACCATCCATAATATACACATCCCCCCCTCCTCCTTCCCTCCTCATCCTCCTCTTCTTATCCAAAAGGACCGCCCCCACCACCAAACTTGAAATTAAACTGTTGACCACCAAACCCACCATGCTGATGACCGAACTGTCCACCAGCAAAGGGATTTCCACCGGGAAACCCACCGGGAAATCCACCAGGGAAACCACCCCTCTGGTTCTCGTGATCATTAGGATCATCACCTCTATCGAACCTCTCCTTCGTCTCGGGATCACTTAAAATCTCATACGCCTCATTAATCTCCGCCATTTTCTTCTGTGCCGCTTCCTTCGAAACGCCGAGTTTATGTGCTTTATCCGGATGATGTATCTTCATTAATTTTCTATACGCGGATTTAATCTGAAGTTCGTCGGCATCGCGGGTGAGACCGAGGACTTTATAATAATCTTTCGTTTTCGATTTCTTGAGTTCTATTTGGGCTTTTTGGAGGAGTTGGGGGATTTGTTGGGCTGAGGGGTGGTAGTCTTTGGCTGTGTTGAGGGAGCGGATGGCGGCTTCGTAGTCTTCGGATTCCATGAGGCGTTGGGATTGGGCGAGGAGACCGAAGAGGGAGTGTTCGTTGTGTTGGAGGGCTTCTTCGCAGTATTTGAGGGATTTCTTGGAGTTTTTTAACTGGGGATAGTAGTTAGTATTCAGTTTTCTTTTTGGTTTGATAGCAGGGAAGTTAGAACATACCTCATAATAAATCTCGCAAACCTGTTCCGCAAGCGCAATAACCAAATCATTAGGAGCATGTGTTGGAATCGTCCCCGCCTCCCTCAATTCCTTAACATCATCCTTAATCTCCTGAAAAAACCCAACATCCTCTCCATTAGGAAGCAACAACTTAATCGCGCTCGCAAACTGCTTCTTCTCTAATAGCGTATTAATCTTCCCCATCATCTTATCCAAATTCTTCTCCCTCCTATAAAGTTTCTTACACTTCTTCGAATCCGGATCGGAATGCAAACATTTCCTCAACTGATCCATCCCCCTCTCGAAATCCGCTAGCGCGTAAAATGTAATTGCAGAAATCTGCATATGTGGTTCCGTCATACCTGGTTGCATCTGTAAAACGTGTTTGAGATCACTCATTCCCTCCAACACCTCTCCCTTCTCAAATCTACAATGCGCCCTCGTTTTCCTTAATGAAAGAAGTTTACTAGCAACCATAATTCCCACTCCAGATTGAGAAACACATTCTTCCCAATCACCCCTCTTCTCCGCTTCAAAAGCCAATTGTGTCGCTCCCTTCGCCTCCTCAAGCTCATTCAAATCCTCCACACTAGATCCATGCGCAAGATAATCCTTCCTCGCAGGTTCCCATTCCCCATTCTTCGCGCGAATCTTGGCTCGTTGAACTAGAGCACCTTCGAAACCGGGTCGAATCGAAAGAACCTTGTCGAAATCTTGTGTAGCCTGCACAGTTCTTCCGAGAGAAAGATAGGTTGCCCCTCGCTTGAAATACGTCAAGTAATTCTGAGGATCGCGGGAGATGGCAACATCGTAATATATGAGGGCATTATTCGTTTCGCCTTTCGCAAGATGAGAATTAGCGGAGGCGAGTAAAGATGAGATTGGAGTATCGGATGGAATTTCGGTTGAAGAGAGGGCGCAAACGAGGGATGGGGAAGAAAGAAGCGAGGCAGTGATTGCCAGCGCTGACAGATTGACAATCATGGCTAGATGATCGTATCTGGGTCTGCTGGAAGAAACGAAAGGGAGTTGGAGTGGGGGTTGAGGACAGCAGATGCCCGGGGAAAGGGGAGAAAGATGGTGTATTTAATAAATGATCTAGGCTGCGTTGGAGGAAATCTGGCCTTAGAACGGATGGCGGGATAAATTTAGCCTCGGGGTGTTTGGAAGTACTGCACCAATCGGAAGTGGAGATTCATGAAGTCTGGTCGCATTACCCGTCCATTAAACTCAGCCTTGCGTTATCGACAACATCAAAAATATCAGGTAGCTTTATAGCTAACAAAACCCACCTAATCACACCAACTTCCCCTCCCCCAATCCCACGTATCCCAATAGCGAAAGGAGAACCAAAAAATGTCCCACCTCTCCCCCGCCGCAATCTTCTCCCCCTCCATAGCCCGCCTCCAACTCGCAACCACCAAAGACTGGAACTACATCGACAACTGGCTCTCCAGCAAATTCCCCTCCAAATCCCCGCCACCCTTTGAACGCAACCCCGAAACCCTCAAGGCCCTCTTAGCCCTCGCGTCCCTCAACGAATCCGCCGACGAAGAACGTGATCTCCTCCACAAACTCGAATCTCGAACTCTCTCCTCCCTAGAAACCCTCGAGGAAAATAATCACAATGCTGAACTCTTGTCAAGTCTCGAGGATAATTTGACGAATGAGGGAAAGGTGGCGTTGGAGGCGATGGCCGAATTGTCGATTCGGTTGAATACACCGCTTCCTACGGCTTCGAAATTGGGATCGCGGATATTGGATTTGCAGAGTGCGAGTTTTAGTTTGGAGCAGACGAGTGAGAGGATTACGATTTTGGAGAGGCATTTGAATACCGAGTTATCGACGATAAATGAACTAATTCAAGATTTTCAGAGTGAGGCGTATCAACCACCTCCGGAATTGGCGAAGGAGACTTTGGATTATCAGCGTAGGGCGAAGGGGTTGGGGGCTAAGATCCCGGAGTTGAAGGATAAAGTTAGGGGACTTAATGCTACGAGAGTAAAGGAGAAGGATAAAATCACTATCCAGGATGTGAGAGAGGAAGAGGATAAATTCAGGGCAATGATGAAGGTCGTGAGGGATTTAGAAACGCAAGTGAAGAGTTATCATGGATTACCACAAGATGTAGACTTAGCAAGGTTAGAATTAGAAAGTTTGAGGGTTGAATTGCAAGAGCTAAGTAGGGAAAGAGATGCTATGTTCGAGGGATTAGTGGAAAGGGAAAGTCCGAAGAAGACGAGGTCATAATTGGGGAGAACAGAATATATTATGTATTTGCCTGTTTACACAAAATATTACCAACACCCAATGCTCCATCCACGCCTTAATTTATCTCTAAAGTTACCTCTTCGGTCGTCCACCAGATACTGCGCCGCCTAATCTTCCGAATTTACCAAGGCTCGACTTAGTTCTTTGCGTTGGTTGAGATGGTGCGGGAGTCGAAGGTGTATCCTTTGGTGGTAATGTTGGGCCATGGAGTCGAGCCACGTCTCTAAATGCTTTCGAATTTAATCCATCGTTGGCCATCGAGTCACCGAATCCAAGCCCATCGTCATGATCTCCCCCGGGTCGATGTGCCCTCCTTGCTCGTTCTTGTACGGTTCTGAATTTCTCCAATAGCTCGTTCCATCGAATTCCGCCCTCGTCTCTACCTTTCAGTCGACTTGATCTGTCGTAATTTGAAGGACCACTATTTGTTGGTGTGCTAAATGGGGATGTATGAGTCTCTGAACTTTTCTGACGTTGATGAAGTTGAAGAGTAGAAATAGCCTCTACGACACTGCTACTACGAGAATTTGGTACGTACACTCGGGGTGCGATATGCAGATATCCAATCGCGCTCACGCTATTGAGTCTGTTCTTCAAGGCCGCAAATGCGGACGACTGAGGAAGCAACATTAAAAGGCCGTAGAGACATTTATATAAATGGGGATACTTTTCCGGCTCAAGTAATTGCAGTCTTAGATCTATAGATGCGTCAATAGTGACACTTAAAATCGAAATGCATGGAGCTCACATGTAAAAACCGGTGACTCTAATAATTGAACCAACTTATCAATTTGAATGAGCATGTTGACCGTCATCTCCAATTCCGCACTTCTCATCGTCAGCTAGTCTTAGTAAAATAACCAGATTTGGCTTACAATATTTGGAGGAGATTATAAGCCTGCTCATAAGCTTGAGCTAGGAGACATAAGGAAAAGGTAGCTACCGCATTGTAGCACCAAGACCTAAAGAGTGACACAAAGAAAACCTGGCCGTCCTGTAACATGTCAACCATCAAACTCCAACACATCTTGACTCAACAAACCTTGGTCTCCAAGTTCCGTAGACGTTTTCGCAATTCGGCCAGTTCTGGAGCTGTGATGAGATTATTGTTTAGATTCTGGACCATAATGCTAGCAAATTCGACATCCTCCTCCTTCTCGATACAGTCGGCTAGGGTGCGATATATTCGCTCAGGACTCAGGCTAAGACATAATTGTCGAATGATCAGATTTCCACGGGTCTCTAGGAGTTTGCGATCTGTTGAAAATAGCTGGAGCAAGTTCTCCATGAAAGAAGTAAAGTAATCATCCCCACTGTTCCTCGATATTTGGGATAAGAGTTGAAGGTCTCGTGTAACAACTGCTTCTGCTGGGTCTGACAAAGTCTTGAGCAGGGCGGGGAACGTGCCATCGTTGAAGGCAAGTACCTTTCTCGGTGCCTTTCGGTGAAGCATTAGTAACCACGTCAATGCAGCAACTCTTGTTGCTTCGTGGTCGTTAAGGAAAAGTAAGGTAAGAGAATTGACAGCTGCAGCGTAATCAAGATCGACTTGTGGTTGAGGGGTCGGCAAGGGTGAGGGAGTTTTGTTGTATGGAGGAGGTGGTGTTTGTATTCCCGACTCTCTCCTATCCAATTCGCGTGAATTTGATATTGATCCACGTGTATTCGAGGATGATTCTCTTCGGTCATTGTTGGCCGATTCTTTTAGTGTAGGAATTCGTGAAACTCCGGTTGATGGAGGCTCGGAATTAGCACCCTCATCAGATAATGAGACCACATAGTCCATTAGAGAGGTGTTTACTCGTGCGGCTGCTAGCCGAATAGTCTCCACGCCACTAGCCATGGCGGGCAAAAGATGAGCCAGAATTTTGGGAGCAAATGGTAGCACTTCCTCGGGGCATATGTCAAGAAAGTCCACAATCCATTTTAGAGACTCCAACAGGCTGTCCTCTTCTAGAATAGTCAGCAGGGGAAATAAGAAGCAAGAATAAACACATACCCAGAGGCGAATCAAGATTTGTTGTTAATATCTCCAAAATCTCTTTGTGGTTAACTTGAACATCCTGACCGGGCACCCAATCATCATCACTGCTGACAGTTTTATCGTCGTCGCCTTCTGCAGAGCCATCTTCTCCAGCTTCTGGCGAGATGGAATTCTCACTATCCATCGAACCAGATCGTTTTCGCTTGCCATCACTGCGAGACTTTCGGCTTTCCTCAATGCCCTTCTTGATTCGTGATATCCTCTTAATCTCATTCAAGAATCTCTCGAGCGCATTTTGTGTGGCCACGTGAACATCCCGATTTGGGTCACTGAGAAATTTGAACAAACCACCCAGGAATTCCGGAAGATAGGAGACCAGTTCAAGATCTGGTATCGAATCTAGGAGTGTGATCCAGCCCACGAGGAAAGTTCTGGTGAAGGGGTTAATAACATATATCCGTTCTTTAAGAAGAGGAACGAAGCGAGCCAGGGAAAATGCGGTAGGCAAGTCTACAGACTCATCCGGGGTTTCCTTGTCAGTCTCAATCTCTCCCGCTGGTTCCTCGGTTGCGTGGAGTATGGAGACATATGTCGCTGCCGACTCAGAGACGATATCTTTGATCAAGCGATCCAAAAGCTCTGCCCCGTTCTTGACGGATAGTTCCGAGTCTGCCCCGAGCTGTACCACAGGTTGAGTAGGGTTCAAGTGGGATCTCGGTTCGGAACTCACTTTGCATAGAGCATCAAATATGTCGTTAAAATATGGGAGCACCTCGCCCTTTGCTACTTTGGCAATATTGTACATGCTCTCGCATGCATAGTACCGCACGCGGGCATCCTGGTCGGTGAAGCATGCCAGGACTGGAGGCACAATCTCATCCAGATAGCGGGCTAGTTCCTGTGCCTGTTAACGCTTGGAGACTTTCGACGTCTTTGTTCATGACTGACTGGTCCTAAAGCTATGGCTGCTGCAGCTAAGCCTATCAGGCCCCCATTTCGGGCATGGGGCTGGTGGACGGCATACGCATAGTCGTTGCAGAGCTGCTGGATGATCTTTTTGATCCTCTCGAATTCTCGGACTGCCGTAAGGTCCCGGATAACACGTTCCAGTCTGTTAGATATGTGAGCCTTCCTCCATGGTGCCAATAGGTAGCTACGTCGCCTACTCGAGAGCGCCGACTTTCCGCTTGTCGTATAATTTGTCATTCAGCGCGCGCTGGATATTCTGATCCATCTTGGGCCAGGCTATCTGGGTTGCAAGGACATGCTATGATGTCGCGCGGGCGTTCGTGGAGAACGAAGCAACAGCAGCTGGGTTGTTCTGGTGGAGGCTGGCTGTTGCTCCTGCCAGCGCAGAATCAAGGAAAGCGCTATGCACGTGGTGTAGCTGAGGGGTTTACACCGACGGAGGCGACGGACGGGAGGTGTGTACAATGGCAATGGCAATGGCAATGTACTGGATCTGGGTATGCAGGAGGCGAAGCGGAATCGTGTTCCGGGGAGGGGAGTGCTTGGGGGCGAGCAGGCGCTCCAGCAGTGCATCTAGATAGCGCAGGCTGAGAGTTCACCGCGCCCGTTTGGCTCCTCGAGGTTGGTGGCGGGCCGGCGCGCTGCCCTGCCCGTGGTGTGGTCACGTGCACATGGCGGGGTAGGACGGTGGCAATGCCAATGCTCCCTCTCCCTCTCCCTCTCCCTCTCCCTCTCCCTCTCCCTCTCCCTCTCCCT
>QYAM01000086.1:0-89889 GCA_003988965.1 Neobulgaria alba
GGTTGTTGAGAAAACACGTACTAAAGTAAAGGTAGGAAAAGAGTGGGGAAAGTGATCGAGGTGCTGACGCGGTCGAGGTCCTGTACAACCACGTTATATGTAATTAATTAATGAATACTTTATGGGTTGAGTTGAGTTAAATTGGGTTTGAGGTTGATAGATGGATAGTAATTGTGAGTGTTATTGCGAGAAGCCTTTGCTTTTTTGGGGTTGGTTGGTAGGTTGGTTGGTTAGCCCTCTCGATGGCTGAGGAAGATAGCATCGCAGCCATTGTTGAGGGCGCAGATGAATTTTCTATGTGGTCTCAGAATTAGCCTCTATGAATGGATTATAGCACTTAGCTCTTACCGTTGTGAGAAAGGCCCAATTGCGTTTTGTGCCCAGGTCGGTGTGCTCCGTACATTTATATCCAGGGCAAAGGTTCTTGGCGTGGTGGCTTCACAGATCGGGAAGGTTTCCAGGGACACAACTGCAATTCTCAGGATAAAAGAACCGAAATGATGGGCGACAAATACCATGACTCAGGTTAGCGTAGTGATGTGATAACTAACATGAGGGAGAGAATCCAAATTCCAAATTCATTTTTGGGCATGTTTCTCATCTTAGGAAACCGCAAATCATATATATTCTATATTCCAAGAGTGAACTAAAAGTGCAAAATTTCAGCTACCACTTCCAACACCTTTCAAGCAAGTACACAAGACAAGATAAATGTCCATTATGAGAGTATTATTTATTGTTGATAATATCTGTTACGGTCATTTCGTGAATCTTGCCCTCAGAGGAAGACAGATCCTGGTAACCTCGCTTAATTAGCTTATACCGCGCGCTCCTTCCCTATCTATCTAAGCCCATTTTCACAAAAATGAACCCTTTATACCAAGAAGACATAAAGACAACGGAAGAATAGAAAAAGAGTACAAAAAAAATAGATGCGTCCCTCAGGCGCGAATCGAACGCGCGACATTCGGATGTTCTGTGACATTACAGTCCGACGCCATAACCAGCTAGACGCTGCAAGATTGTTAGATTGAGTCAGCTTTGGGAGTTAGGGAGTAACTTACACCGAGGGATTTGATTGTTGGGTTGTTGTTGCACCCCCCTTTATTGGTGACTATGTAGAGCATTATGGTGACGAAGGGTTGAGGAGAGGATGAGTCAGTTTGGGAAAGAATAGGTGCATCATGGCGGTTGGGTGTGAATTATTCTATGAATCATCGTGGCAAACGAAGGGAGCATTCCCTCTTGGTTTCGATGAGGTTGCACGTGAATATGACAACTCTCCCAAAACACGTCATACCGAAGCTTGCACTGGTGTAATGAATGCTGGTAGCAGCTTGGAACAGAGCTACACAAGAAATCTGGTCTCAGGTTGACTCTCAGCCAAAGAAGATCGTTTCCGAAGCTCATCCCAGATCCTAGTTATTCACTTCGCTACCTTGGTGCCGCCAATCGCCCCTTAAAAAAGGATATGATTTGTTAAAAGAGTCGGTTTGCTTTGTGAATCATTGCTTACCAATTGCCTTCGATGAAGTACTTCTAGTAATACTTTCTAACAATTCATAGATGACTAACTAGCAACAAATAACAAACACAACAAGCTCCGTACGCGGTACAAAGAGTTCATATATTTGGGCTGAGAGCACAGGTCCTCTCTCATTCTCCTCAAAATCTGTAGGCTTGGTACTGTTGCTTAACTATTAGGGATTCCCATCTCCATAGTCATAATGGAATCATCACAGAGCAGAGCTTCAATGATTGCTGACTACCCGGAATATCAACCAAGTGAACCTTGGGAATTTGCTCGACAACTCAACTTTTCAAACGACCCTTGCGATTTGCTCCTAATTGAACATCGTGAGCTTATTGATGGCACCGATATCTTGGTCCCATGGAAATGCCAAACATCCGTTGTTTCTGCTAGATACCCCAAGCTCAAGGACAACCTTATAAGGTGCACGATGCCAAGCACCGTGAGTAATAGACAAATCTAAGTCCAATTCTTTCAACAGTCACTGACGGGGCTTTCCAAGGGAAATTCCTACCTATGCATCGATTTTGGAAAACACCATCTCCAAATACTCCAGAAAGTGGTTGATTATTTCTATTGCGGTTACTATGTGCTTTCTTACGAGCTAGATCCGAAAGAAGGTAGGTCTGAAGATGGACTGAGATCATCTCTATTATTAGGATGACTGGTTCTTAGAATTTACATGTGACTAACTTCTGATTATAAATTTCGAGCCCCTCAATCCGCTAGAAAAAGAGAAAGTAAAGGATGAGATGCTATTTCAACACGTAACCATTTTCAAATTCGCCGAAACTTGGGAAATAGAACCTTTGAGACAGTTTGCTAAAGCGAAAATCTGGAATTACATGACCGAATGGAAACCAACAACTAAAGAGTCGGGACTACGTTGGCTCACTACTTTTGGGGAATTACGATTCATTTTCAATGAGAAAACTTTACTTTCCTGGTGGATGTCTCCCTTCATCCGGTATGCTCCGGAGATCTTAATGCAGATATCCGCCTATGAAAAAGGAAACGAACTTATGGCTCGAGTTGTGGATGATATCATATTGGATCTTGTGGGGCGCATTCGGGAGAACCAGGGAGTCTGATGATGGCGGAATATTTCAGTGTTGTCCTGGTTAGGAATAGAGAGTGGGAGTTTAGGGAGTTGGGAAAGGAAGTGGATTGCCTGATTTTAATAGATATCCAATAAATGAGAAGTCTCCATTCCAATAAAAGAAACGTTTAAGTGTATGTGCCCCTCGGCTAAGGGATTGCTAATAGAATCATTTGATTGTTTAAGGCTTTGCCCTGCTGTGACAGTGTTTTGCCTAAATGATTCTAGCCTACAGAAACTTTCCTTTCCGATTCTCGAAGGGTAAATTACAGAGTATGGCCGAATTCAATTTGCTTGGGCAATCTTTTCAAGCTCTGAATCTTACAATGATTGCAAGGAGCCTGTCTGGAGAAGTAGGTAGAATGACAAGTGCAAAGGTGTAAAACTATTTGCGAGTCGTCACTGTAGTCACATCCCAGGATTCATGTATCAACAATGCCAAACATCAGATTTCGTAGATTGGTTTTCCATATCTCAAATTCAAGTTTCCCTGTCCAATCAAATTCTCAAGAATCAAAACTTACGCAAAAATTTTCTCCAAAGGCTCTAAAAGTTTCAAGACTTGTCGAAGCCGATAGTCAAGCTCACATAATTCTTCTTAGAATCCTACAGCAGTATTTTATGACATGAATTGTATTTTGGTTCTAAGATAATATACAATAAGAGAGCTTTCAATTGTCACAGATCCATAGTTCAGCTGTGTTCCGACGGTGAAGTTGTCCGGATTCGGTGTGCCCACTGTTGAGTGTATGCTAAGCTTCCTATACACCGGCGAGTATCTGTGGAGGGCGCCTCTTCCGAGTTAGAGTTTGGAGTTGACAGAAGGGAATTCGGAGATTTTTTCAAAAGTGGTGGATGCAATATTCGTTATCCCTGACTCCGAATTACTTCACAACTTGGCTGCTTCGGTATGTGGAGAACATGTGGAAGAGTTACTCGGCAATTGAAACTGTCCACAGGGAAGTCATAATGAGTGAAATTCTTAGATAATTCGAAGGTAAATTTTCTATTAAACAGGCACTGCACAACATCTTGCAAGCGTAATTGAACTAACAAGAGAAAAAACTTGGCCTCATACTACGTTTAAAGTCTATGAATATCGTTGTGATGGGCCACACAAAGTGATTTGAATCAACGTTTGAGCCGAGAAACTCACCAAAGGCGGACATCTAATGAATGCTATTACCCCTGAAAAAGTAATTGGAATTGAAGGTGAGGGTCTAATCCGAGCAGTGGCTTTTTGTTGCTCTCTACCACACGAATAAGAACGAGGGCATGACGAGAGTATCCACATCATCTTCAAAGGTGAACTTTCGGCGAAAATCCAGATCCCCGCGCCTAATTCGCCGTAAGCTAGAGAAAAATAGTAGCCTCGATCCTATGAATATCTACCCTCGAGGGTTCTGCACACACTATTTGTATTGAAGCCTTTTCAGATTGACGCAACTCTTAAGTTCTCACATAATTTCAGCGCCTGAACGCGTCAAAATCATGTCAATGAGCGCTTCATCCAAGAGAGGCATCGCCAAGTTGCTCAGTACGAAGAAGTATAGCGACTGTAAGATCATTTGTAATGGCGAGGAGTTTCAATGCCACAGAGCCATCCTCTGTCCTCAATCGCGCGTCCTAGAGGCTATCCTGGATGGAAAATTCAAGGTCAGGATTTCAAAGGAGAAGAGGCGAATCGAGTTGAGCTAACTTATCTGCCACAGGAGGGAGAGACCGGAATTCTTGTAGTTGAGGAGTTCGACATCAAGACGGTGCAGCACATGATTGGTTTCCTCTACAGCAGAGCATACACCATTGAGACAGAAGCTACTGGTGGAGATGAAGGTGCCAAAGCCTTGGAAGAAAATGCTGCCACAAAAACTTTGGAGGCCCGAGTTGTTGAACAAGGCACGAGACACACACCCCTAGCTTTGCTCTCCTTGCCCAAAGCTAACTCTCTCTTAGATTCTGAGAGCATCTTATCCGAATCACTTACCTCTACACACATTTCTGAGCTTCATAGATCAAATTTCCTTCTATCTCACGTCAAGGTAGCAGCAATCGCAGAATTCTATGAAATTCCGGAGCTTCTCAAATCCGCACGGTCAAATATCAAGAATATCTTTTCTTCAGAGTGGTCTCCACATGGGTTCGCTGAGGCAGCCAAAGAGATTATAGCAACAACGACCGATAAACCATTGCTTGCTCTACTTATGTCGACGTGCGCAGAGCATGTGGAAGAGCTAGTGGCAAGCGGTGAATATCCTGTAAGCGGAGTTCCTAGTGACGTTAGCTTTGGGATTATCTGTGAGCTGTTAGCGAAGCACAAATCGGAAGTTGGGAAATTTATGAAAAATATTCGAGCTTTGGAGTCAGAGGCAGACTCGTTACGACTTAAGGTTTGCGATGCGGAATCAGCTCGCGACACCGCGGATGAGAAAGCACAAAAGCTCCGCATAGCTGTTGAGAGTGCTCACCAAGTTCTTGAAGAGAGAGCTGAATGCCGTAATACTAGTTGTGGAAGGGACTTTTATGCATATATCGAAAAGGGCGGAAACGACGAATACCCAATGTTTACAGTTCGTTGTAGAAGATGTAGATGCAGACATTAGTTGAATGTGGCCATTTGTATAAGCTTTGAGGGTCATTTCATTTTATGCCGGAGCAAAATCTTGTGTAGGATGGTGTGAGATATAATTTTAGCATTGCGTGTTCACGGTAGAAGGATATCCTGGGTTATTGATCGAGTGATGACGCTCAAATAAGCTCGCTACCTCATTTATGTGTGGGGGGCGTAGCATTATTTTCCATATCTTCCTAAAAGATTGCTTCATCACGCTTAAACTCTTTTGAGATTCCGTTCCCTTATAGCATTATATCAAATAGCTGATCTACTATTCGGTGTTACGTAAGATATAAAGTATAATAAATGTAAGAATTGATAGAACACTTCATGAAGATCTTGATGGTCTTCTACTAACAAATCCGTCATCAATTCTGTCAACCCCTGTTGGCAGCAAAACAGGGAACAACGCGAGAAACCCACTCCAGATATTTTCTCGATCAAACCCACCAGCCCCCTTTTTCTCGTGATAAAATTAATTCCAAATACCCTCTTATCTCTAACCGTCTACATGTACTGGAACCCTTATTGATATAGTTAATCAGGAAATCGATAATGCGAAGACACATATTAAACAAAGATATTAATCGGTATGTTTCCAAAGCATGGGCCAGGATGGCACTAAACTAATAGTTCACTAAGCAGCACAACGAACCTAGCTAATGATGAATCTCCTCTCGACATACTCTCAAGGCTGCCTATCAATTCGCTCCAGGATTCTTTCGCTTCAAAGATTTCCTTCTGCTACCAACCTGGGAGCTTATGCCAACGCCATCAGTATCCTCTCTATTAAAACCATGATTAAACTTCCACGAGCTTCCCAAAGTCCTCAACTTTTCCATCTTAAGCCCAACAACATCATCATAACACTCCCCCAAAAGCATCTTCAAAACCTCCCTATCAAACTTCTCCAGGATCTGTCTCATAATTTTACATCTCCCCACCCAAGCCACATAATCACCTTGAGTTTCCGAAACAATCTTTTGAACGAGGATACGGCTTTCAGTAACATCGATTTTGTAATTATCATCACTAGCACACGATAACCTGTTTTCTAAATGCTTTGCGAACCATTCTAGATCTTTTGGTTGAATCCCGATACCTATCTGAAAACAATTGGGGTTAGTCAGGAAGGGGGTGAGCCTAGGACAAGGTAGACAATTCTTCGGGCAAGGAGGAAGAGGTAAACGTGACCATCCCCGAGGTCTGGGCTTAACGAAATGAAAGATGTGTTTGATCAAGGTATATTGAAAGATCCATCTCAAAAGCTCCAGTTTGCCAGACTCCGTGTTGGATGTTTTAATTAAAGATTCTAGACAGAGTAGGAGTGGTAGACAAGCGCTTTTGAAGATATCATGATTGGCGAAGATCTTCTCGTGGCTGATATGCCGAAGGATTCTTTCCAGATCAACCCTCTGGCCGTGGAGCTGACAGTGAAAGAGTACTTGGGCGAGAGTACTCGGTCCGGGAAGGCTGGTATTAACTGGACCAGATGAAAGGTTGGCTTGCGAGATTTCTGCTTTCTCAATGTTTACAAAGTTAAGCAGGTAAAATTTCTGTGCTACTAGTTTAAAAATCTCATCGAAGGCTGACTGCGCATATCTTGCAACGGCTGGTGTTTCTTCGGGAAATTCGATTAAGCGCTCTAGAAAGACAATAATTATACTACAATCCCTTAACTTGTTCTTCACGAATGAGATGACTCTGAGAATTGTTAGTCGATCTTCTCAACCTCGGAGATTGGGATCTCGTTAGATTACCTATCCCGGGCATATTGAAAGCAATATTGCTGCCAAAAAATGCCTAGTGCAACCCCAGCTTCATGGGTCTTATAATCCACTCTACTGGTAACAAGCATCCAGTAAAATTCCGTATCAAACCAGTCCTTCAAGGGTGAGAAATCAGAGGTATTTCCAGCCGCCCACTCTTTTTCGACTGCAGCTGACATAAACTTATATCCTTGTGCAACTTCCCTCAGTGATTTAAAAGGCGTGATAAATTTCGAAAGCATGTGGGCATCTTTAAATTGCAGTTTGTTGGTTATAGCAACAAGATGCTTCAGGAGTCTTCTCGAATCGAGGGCGCTTCTGAGGGCGGGAGTTCCCGTGTTAGACACTGACCAAGAGGCAATCCCATGTATGACGATATCGAACAGCCTTTTCAACTCTTCTTGTGCTACTGCATCTTGATCATTCTTAATTAACCGGTCAGCGACGGATAATGCCCATTCCTTGAAGATGGCCTCAGGGCTTTGGCTACCAATCCGCATCCCCAATACCTATGTTTTACCTATTAGTCTTTTGCGGAAGCTTGCCAAAGGGTAAGATTACCTACAATTCGGTTGGTCTCTCGGCAGAAGATCCACCGGAAAGGATGAAAACCGAGCCTAGTGCCCTTGAAATTTGCGTACTCAAAATTCAAGGTCTCCTCCTGTAAAACGGAATTCGGCGCAAACGACAGATTGAGAATGAATTTTCTACCCTCCATATCGATGGAGGATTTCATCTTGGTGACGCTCACCAATTCTTCTATGTGAATTTCCTCAGCTACTCTGGAAAATGTGCAGATTTCTTCGTGGAATATATGCCCCAGAAAAGCAGAAAAAGGAAGTTGTTCTCTAACTTTATGAAGATATTTCATAACCTCGAGGTCGTGACCTTCAAGAGAATCGCACTCGTAGGTCTTACTTCTCTCATCATACTGTTTGTTTAAAAGATAATTTAATGTCCGAGGAATCTGAAATGTGTCTGCATACTGGGTTGCTTCAGGGTCCTGATAGGCATTCATGGCCCATATAAGGGTAAGAAGCCGCAACTCTGCTAGTTTGCGCTCCCAGAATAGGAATATATCACTTGGCTTTGCGTTGGGATGGAAAAGATCGTATACAAGTGCAAGACGGGATCCCAGAGTGATTGGCTTCAATTCCAAGCTGCAATTGGAAAAGCTAGGAGAAACGTGAGCTACAGGCCGGGCTTCGAAAGAGCGCAGCAGATACAGACTAGGCGAAATACGAGTTTGAGCGCCCAGAGAGCTTGGATGTCTCAAAGACTTTTGTCTCACCGGCATGTGTAATATGTACGTCTCCCCCTTCGTGCTTATAGTCAAGAAGGTAAACGATGTGTGCCAGCGCATCCGGAGAGCTAGTTGGAGACGGTCAGGAGGTAGTTGATTGGAAAAGGTCGTGACATACCCTCGGTAAGATCCGGCCACATTATCCTGACCGACAAGATGGGAGTACACGACCTTAGAAAGCACGGCGCTTGCGGCCTGCCCCGTCGAATTTATACCAAAACTTTGACTAACTTTGTCGACGATGCTGGAGAAGTGCACTTCCCAATTCATATCTCCAATTTCGAAGTCTTCACGGAGTAGCTCCCATGACTCTCCTTCTGAAAAAGGATTCTTGGTTCTTGCAATCGGAAATTGGCAGCTATCAAGAAACTCATGAATTGCAAACGTGCCAAATCCGTGGATGTCGTCCAAGCATTCAGTGAACTTGCCCTTGAATACCCCGAATCCCGGTGGGGGGTCGATCCGATCGTCGTGCATGTTCAAAGGCTCCGGATGTAGACGAAGTGACCGGCAGTAATACCTTTAATATTTATGATTAAGTTAATGAAACAAGATCGACAGGGAACAGATGGGTTGAAGGAAGGCTGATGGGCGTTTTAGGAAGGATTGCCTAATTTACGGCATGCGCTTAGCAAGTACTGTGATAGCAACTTCCCAACGTGAAATTCTTCCCGACAAGAAGTCCCGATGAGCCAACGAAATTTGACAGATGGGAAATATGGATCTCATGCCGGCGATGTTATATGTTCTCTAAAAGAGGCTTCCGTAACCATGAATACCTTGTCGTCCAAAGGAAGAATCAAATCAATCACCATTACATCCCCTTTAGCTTGAAATCCATAATACGACCGTTTCCTTTCCCTTCACTGCATGTCCTACTCCGCAGGCTTTCTATCTACTCCCCAAGCTCTGATGTTCTGGATTCCTTGTCAACTCAACTTCGTAAGTATAATCCGCCTGAATCGTCTTTTTACGCTCATCACTGTCGAAACTCTCATCTTGCAGCCTCCTCCAATCACCGTCATTTCTCGTATGAATTGTGGTTATACTGATTCCGACATCAGTGGGATTTTTATATGCCCTGTTCCTTACTCTTCCAATTGTTGGTGGAGCGCTGTCGAATGTTGGGGCTTTCATGTTGTTCTGGGGAGTTTTCGAATTGGAGCTATGGGTTATTAAGGAGTGACGCATAATAAGGCGGCGAAGTGCAGGGACAGATCCTGCTACTAGTCCGATAGCTGTTTCGACGTTCGACCAGAGGACGATATTACCAATGTGATCTAAACAAGACATGTCAGCATCTTGGCTTTGGAGGGACTGCGGCCCGACTTACAAGCCAAATTGTCAGTAGGATTCCAGTAATACCTGATATAAGGAGTTCGAATCATGGTTGAGATAGAAGCGCTATTATTCTGGGTTAGTAACTGATGTAAATTGGGATCGAAGGATTCCTACAAAGAGCCGAAAGACAAAAGCAAACTGCAAGTGAGCTTGGTGGATAACTTGAGCTGTGTATTCCAGAGAATAAGTCCGGGAAGAATAGCACAAGCCATATCAGTAGCAATTGAAGAAGCAGTTGACATATACGACAACGCAATCATGGTGGCCATCGAGGAGCATGTTGCCTTGCCCTCGGAGACCAATGCTGTATTCCAGTTTGCCTCAACGGGTCGGCAAAGGCATAAGATTCCAATGAAAGTCGCAACGAAAGTAGCGATAACCCATCCGAGTAAAATGTAGACCGAAATTCGAAGTGATTTGATCGTGCCTCCAACACGAAGCATAGTAATGCAAATAGAACTCTTGATCAAGACCAGGGATATGACATACATCATCATCCAAAGCATGAGATACTTGATTGATTCAACCATCTGTGTTGGATTGAGGTTGGCGTTCAATGTACCAAGACCTAGACGAGCACCAAGGCATCCAAGAACAGTCTCAACTACAAACACTACCTAGCTCCAAAGTTAGAGGGCATTCCATGAGTCTGTTTGGATACATACAAGTCCAGCCACCATGAGTCCATCGTCCCAGCCGAATGCTTTCTCATTAAGTCGAACGTATATTCTCGTAGTCACAACCAATGCTGATATCACTGCACAAATAATGGTCGTGACGAAGATTGACTTCGCAGTCCCCTCCAGGGGACTAATGAATCTAGCCGTTGTATCCGCCATGTTGTGTCTTTTGCCTTCGATCTCACGGTTACTCATTTAAGAAACCCCAATTGGATGCGATGCTAGCGACACGTTTGAGCAATTTGAAAATTTATAACGAAGGTATAATAAAACCAGAGTCTTCTACGAGCTGCATTAATACTAGCATTGAAGGAGGCGTGAAAGTTATCGTAAAGACTTGGGATGGAGGTAGTTGTATGACGAAAAAGTCCAACTTAGAGCTTGAGCTCTCGTCTAATATATATCCCCATACTATACCCGCGCCTGAGCAATGGCCCAAGATTTTTTGCCGACGTCTGGGGAGCGCGTTGGATTGCTTGAAGTTGGAAAGGTTCACCCTTCACCTCTCCACTCTTGGTCATGGCCAATGAAGCCATCTGGTGATTTTGGCCGTTGAGAAAGAGGGAGGCGAGAAAGCCAGGGAGTCAAACTCCCAGGGCATTGACCCACTGGATGACAATCATTCCCCAACTTATGTTAGTAGAGTGGTCCTAGTGGTCCTAGCAAGAGTGAAACCCGACAAGCATTTGCAGACTTGATCTGCACAACTCTTTCCTATTGGCGACGACCCCGTGAATTTCAGTGCCTTGATTGGCTATGCCAGGGCATCTCACTCACCAGCCGACCTCTCTGGATATTCTCGAGGTTAGATGCTTTTGGCTTGAATCTTGCTCCACTTCTTTGCCCGAAGGCTGAAGGATAACCCAATGGTTCCAACTTCACATAACTCGTAGGATTTACGGGGGCGAAAGTTGAAGGTTTGTATAACACCAACCGATCAGACCAGAGGCACTTTCATAGGCGTTAAAGGCTCAAGTTCAAACAGGCAGGCGTGCAAACTTATACGCATTGCGCAGAGACACAGCTTCGAGATAGACAAAACGCTGCGAACGGTAGCGGTGAGGTGCTTTTCAACTGAGTCAGTTACCCCAGAGCTTGCGCACCGGCCCGCACTGCAGATCCACCCGTTCAAGGTTTCAGGATTATCGGCTGTCAGATACGTAGGACTATCTTCCGAGGGGGAAGATTATATGTTTCTACGGATACAAATTCACGGAGAACCCCGAACTCAACGAAGAGATCAAGTCTTTCTTGATCACTCAAATTTTAAAAGTTGAGGATGATAGGCCCAATCAGGTCTACGCATGAAATAAACGAGGAAAGAATTACAAGTTGAGCTATGATAGCAGGGCACGATTGCAGGGGAAGAATTTGCAAGAATCTGGACAAGGCTATGTGAAATAATCGACATTTCAACAAGATAATTGGACATGAAGAGCGACCTAGAAGTGATGTTTTGGAAGCCGAAGTCGATCTCTTTCCTCGAACGGAAACTCAACCGAGTTTTAAAAGATCTAGTCGTACGAGGTTAAAATTTAAAATTCTCCATCGATTTCTCGAACGCCTTACAACTTCCAAGCCTTATTTTTGATAGGTATTAGTCAGGGATTTCGTACTCGTAGACTTGACCCACCGCCCACCCGACGGAGATGTGCTCCCACTTGAGGAACGTCCGCACCAATCCAAATGCTGCTGTAGACGTCGGAAAAGGGAAATTCTCGATATTCTAAAGTCCAAAGTACGTAACATACTCAAAAAATACTCCAAAAATACGCAAACTCACCTATACAAACGCCTAATCAGAATCCAAAGTCAAAAAGTTTTAACCTACGAATAGATGCAGAATAGATAAGGGAAACCGCAGTCGTAGATTTTACTGCCTGCTTTGTCCACCTTTGAATCCTGGAAGCCGGGAAAAAGCTTTTCGGGCCTCGAATCATGCGTTGTTCAATTTACGTGGCTTTGCAGGTGTTGCAGGCATCCTACTACGGGGATCTTCATCCAGCGGATCTTGTCAACAACCCGAAACATGCAAGCTCATTTAATGTGTGGGGTCGTGAAGCTTGCACATAGGGTGAAGATGGATGTCAAGAAGCCCAGAGCCGAGGCCTCGACATTAGCTTCGAATGAGTGTCTCCAAATAACCAAAGTGTGCCCATAATCTACTTTTGTTTTACCCCAGTTCCCAGTCCAACCCAAAGTTAAAGTTCTTAGATAATATACAACTTGTCTTACATACCTCTACGTCTTTGCCATGGCGTCTACATCCGCAGTTCAACGCGTGCACGAGGGGAAGGTTGCTATCATATCGGGCTCTGCAAAGAGTAGGTACATCCTGAAACGCTCTGTGACTCGTATTGTGGTGATGTAGCAATTACTGATAGAATCACCAAGGTATTGGTGCTGCTATTGCCCGGAATCTAGCTGCCCGCGGAGCAAATATTCTCATCAATTATGTAACTGAAGGTTCAGATGAACCTGCCAGAAAACTTGCAGCAGAGCTCATTGCTACCCACGGAGTCAAGGCGGTGCCATGTCGGGCAGACGTCAGCACCAAAGAAGGCTGTAACCTCGTCATCTCAACATGCAAGGCTGGTTTCCCAGCAAATGCAAAAACCGGAACACTGCAGGTGGATATCCTCGTCCACAGTGCTGCTCTATTCCACACGGCACCCCTCGAAGCTGTTACACCCGAGGATTTTCACAGAGTCTATACTACCAATGTCTTGGGACCTATCCTTTTGACCCAAGCATGCAAGCCGTACTTGCCAACAGATCGTTCTGGTCGCATCGTTAATATCTCGAGTGTCGGCGCCAAGGTCGGATTG
This sequence comes from Neobulgaria alba, assembly GCA_003988965.1. Lineage (NCBI taxonomy): Eukaryota > Fungi > Ascomycota > Leotiomycetes > Helotiales > Gelatinodiscaceae > Neobulgaria > Neobulgaria alba. The sequence goes on from QYAM01000086.1 coordinate 13,163, forward strand.
CCATATCTAACCCTCTATGGGGGAACTAAGGGTGCGCTTGAAGCCATGACCCGTACTTGGTCAAGGGAGTTGTGCGAGAGTGCCACTGTCAACAGCATCAGTGTCGGCTCAACTATGACCGAGATGTTCAGTCTTGCTAGCGACGAAGTCAAGGCTGCGATCGCACTCTTCTACCCAATGACTCCACTGTCGGCGTTGCGTGAATGGGACTCGGAGGAGGCAAAGGCTATGGGAGCCAAGTATGGAGGCCGTGTTGCATATCCTGAGGAGATTGCAAATATTGTGGCCATGGTTTGTAGCCCGGAGTCAAGCTGGATGACAGGATCGCTTGTTGGTGCCAACGGAGGGCAATGGCAGAGTCAATAGGTGTACTTCGTTGGGTTCGAGGGTATGCCAGTCATTTCTCGAAATGTAGAGGCGTGTAACAGATCATGCTTATAATTCCTCCTTGACGAAGAGCGACTTCCATACATGGTCGCCAATGATAGTCTAAGATGTCCCCTCTTCGAAATGTGCCATTCCTATTACGTCCTTCTCTTTACCCAGAAATCCGTCTTCGGGGGAGTGTAAAACAATTCGGCGTGGCCTATTATGCGTTTCGTGTTACGGCTGGTCTTCCTAGATATCTTCACCAAGAGGTTTCGTCGGCCGAATTCCATATGTGTCAGAGCTTTCGATAATGGCCCTAGTGTGTCCTGCAGGAGGCGTTTGCTCTTCAGTCGTGCTAGTATGCTGAGATCGAGAGAACCAATCTGCGAAATTGATGGCTGAGATTGAAAGTACAATTGAAGTGCTGATGTATTTGAGGCAACATTTGAAGCTCATTATTCCATTATGTAAGCCAGTTATGTTTCCACAGTCACATGACATTATTTTTTTATCAAAGTCATGGGCTCTATATTCACAATTCGAGATTCTAAGTCGATATTACCAGCCGATCTTGTTTGCCCCTAAGTCTAATACCCTCATATCACTCATTTGCCCTTCTCACTTTCTCTAGCTCCTCCTCCTTCCACCCAGCTTTCTTCAAAATGTCCAACAGGACCCGAGTCTTCTTTATACAATATTCATTAACATCTTTCGCCCCAGCATTTACAATTTCTACTTTAACTTTCCCATAAGCGTTCCTCATATCTTCGTCAGCCAATAATATACGCTTAAGATCTCGATGATTTTTCAACGCAAGGCTCCCATCAAGAATTACGTATGTATTTCTCTTCATCTCATTAACCATCGGATCTTGGCTACCATCTCTACCTCCAAGCGTCGCTGTGAATTTTTCATATCCAGGTTGCCGAAAGAGAAATCGACCCGGGATACCCATCTCACCCATATCAGTATATCCCGCAGACTCCAGGGAGGCTCGAGCTTGTTGGAGAATATCTAATCTGACAACGATATCGATATCAAGGGTAGGCTTTGCAATAAGTCCTGGGATTGAAGTGCTGCCAACATGCTCGATGGAGATAATTGGGACATCTTTGAGGATATTCGAAAGATCGTTTTTGACCTTAGTGAATTCAAGAGCCCAATTAGGATTATGAGGCACGAGGAGTGGTTTCATTTCCGTTCTTTCGTTGGGAGTATGATAAAGCTGATGCGGGGGCGGAAGGGGGGGAGGGGGGGTTGGAAGTTGAAATACTCTATCGAAGTGATTTTGTCTGGCACCGATTTCGGGCTACCTTAACAGTTCGCTTCATTGACCAATAATAGTTGAGGTTGAACTTCATACAAGTTCCCGAAAGGCAGGTATCATACCTGTTCATAATTTTCTCTATTTTATTATATAGCAAAGTTGAACTTAAAGGGTATCTGTCGAAATGAACGATTATTTTGCTCTTAATAATTTGTCTAGCATAAAGGTCCACACCAGGCAAGGTTAAAAAATTGACACTTGTGATGGGAGGCAGTACAAGCTTGTCCATGAAACTCCTTAGTTAACTCCCAGCGCCAACATGGGTGCCACAAAGCGAGTGGTGACAATATAGCCTGGAAGTTTACTTGTTTATGTTCTTCCCTGGCATATGCCTCGAGCAATTCCAGTTTCACCTCCAAGAATCTTTTCCAAAGTAGCAATAGACCTTTAGGTCACTGTGACTCTAAAAGCAGTTAGCATTCTAAAGAAACCATCTAGCTAAGATTTTGATCATTCTCTGATGCTATCTCTACAACTAACAGTTGGGGCATTGAAGGAAACGTTTTGCTAAACTTCTAATTTTTAGGTTATATCCTAATGCGAAACGTTGCTTACAGCAACTTTTGATAATATGAGGTTTGTGTTTTTATATACCAAGAACTGTTTCAAGCAGCTGAACTCCTAGGAAAGCTTAAGAAATATACTGACTTGAATTTGTTTCTCGGTATACATTTACTTCCTAGCTACCTCGGACAATTAAAGTGATGTTACTGATTTAAGCATTGGTCAAGATTGAGCGTTGTTTAATAGCTCCGACAAGTGATTAACTAAGTTTTAAAGACTTAGTACAGATGGTAAGGCAGAATCCCATACCTTGAGCCCACCTAATTTGTTCCGGATAGTTAATAGTGTTTCGTCCCCTTCCTAATGTTAGAGAAGAGATGCTACCAAACGTATAGCTTCACAAATAATGCAATAGAGATTTTGGTGATCTAGATCCCACATGAAAATAGTTGTCTAGATATCTAGTTTCAATTCAGGACCTTTTGATAAAATATATGCTTACATTCAAGGCCCAAAAATTACAGAGGAATTTGAAAATGTGCCTAACCTTAATACAAGGAACTTAAGAAGTATATTACCGGAGCTCTTAAGGTTCAACATACTAGTACCAACTAGTCACACTACTTCAATCACTACTTATCGCAAGCCAAGCTATCCAGCGTCCTTTGCCTTTAACTCTCAAGTTATGGTGGTTAAACTGTAGTGAAATGCTGTTGGATGGTCTCGCCGTCATTGAAGGGTCACTCTGCTTGCGGATTTGAATGTATGTTCTGTATTTGCAAATTTTCTCGATAGTATAATGTGTGATAGTTTTACAGCTCTTTGAATCCTTCGTCACTATTTCATACAACTTTGTCAGAACATAGGGGTGAGACACTGGATGGACGCTTTCTGCACCCTCTGAGTACTGCAAAAAACACCATAGACTAAGCTTTTAAGTTTTTTAACCTCAGCCGACTCTCTGAAACCTTCACAGTAGTTATCCAAGTTAGTATCGTGTAATATTCTCTTGAACATAGAGGTAGTATTGTTGTTTTATAGAGCAGGGTTGTTAAATATGAATGGCGATAATATATAATAATTACCTCTGTCGCTTCTCCCAGTTCTGTATATTCCTGAATGTTATCTTTCGCTGTGGGATAAATCTCTATTTAGAGGACTGAATTAAGGAGCTGTTTGATGAGGTTTCCGTTATTGGTTTCCAATTACTCACATATTCATATTACCAAGTATCAAACTGTCTTTGGGTATAGCGCTGATATAACTTGGCAGTTTGTTAACCAAGAAAAGGAAAAGTTTTATTTATATCTTTATTTGTTGTTTACGGAACTTTCTTTGTATAAGACTTCTTGAGTATACTTGAGTATGTCTCTTTTGGACTATCTGTGAGGGATCTGGGTTTATTCTCACAAACAATTGAAAATTTAGAGCCGTTTCTCTAATCCAGGTCCCACCACACAAATTCTTTTGGGCAGTATTCCTCCTCTTCATTTTTCTCGAACGAGAACTCCGAATCCCCTACAGCACTCGAGCGGGTACAAGAAATAGTTTGACATCGAGGGAATGTGACCGGTATCATGCTGTATTCCTTTAAAGGATGGCGTGTGAAGGTAAAGACGTGACCCAACGATACAAACTTTACTTCCCTGCATTTTAACTCAAATCTTATCTAATCTATGTTACACGGAGGAGGTTCAAAAAGAGTTCGTCACGTGCAACACACAGGGGTCAGGATCGCCAAGGCGTCAAAGTCGCGGCAAAGACGTGGCGCCAAGGCCTTCATTCCTTCAACCATCCAATGTGGTCAATTCTTCACCAATAGCTCAGCTCACCTGGGCCCCTCAGCATAAAATCCAAGAGGTGTCTAACCTTTCCAAGGCCATCGATTCGACGCCGAATTATCCTCTATTTGTTGCTCCTCTAGAACTGGCTCTCTTGGCCTGCAGCTCTCACGGTGTTTGCAACAGCAGGCAGTGCCTAGTCCTGCAATTTTGCGCGCTTGGCAGACCACTGGGGACGCCTGTTCATCTCATCAGGATCCGCTCCCAATGCTGGGCAGCATAACTTTCCCCCTGAGAGATTGCTCGCCACGCAATAATGCTATGTTTTTATGAGCGTATTTGCGGGGAGTCCATGTTCAAGACATCTGATTGCGGCTGTGCTAGCTCAATGTCTTGGCCAGTACGAGATGTTGGTCCTAGCGATCCTATGGTCTGTTTCTCGACGTTCTACTCTGTTTTGCTGTATTCTATCGTTATACACCCCATCATTTGCCAGGCTTTCTTGGAGTCAGTCCCTCGTTCTGAAGTTTTGGATATCTTATCCTCGTTTTTGTCCTTCTCTTTCTTTTGCTTAATTTCCACTAATCCACAGCGCTCGACAACATGCGGTTGAGCTCTTCGATCCTTTCTTTCGGCACTGTATGGATGCTTGCAGGCCATGGTGCAGATGCCACAGTCACATTAGATATCACTGACCAAGCTTCGGTCAAGTCGGCAGCAGCAACAATAGTCTACGACTTGATGACCTACTACACAGGAAACAACACTGGAGATACCCCTGGGAATTTACCTGATCCTTATTATTGGTGGGAAGCTGGAGCAATGTCAGTCTGTTCGGATCGTTCGGGGGATTCAACTAATCATTCATCACAGGTTCGGAACCGTAATCAATTATTGGTACTATACTGGCGATACAACATACAATGACCCAACTATGCAAGCATTGCTACACCAAGCCGGCGACGATGGAGACTATATGCCGCTGAATCAAACGAAGACGGAAGGAAACGACGATCAGGGATTCTGGGGAATGGCTGCCATGACAGCAGCGGAAACCAAATTCCCAAATCCTCCAGATACTAGTCCTGGATGGCTCGCCCTCGCACAGGGTGTCTTTAATACGCAAGTAGCTCGTTGGGATAACACGACATGCGGTGGCGGTTTCAGATGGCAGATCTTTACATTCAACAGTGGATACAACTACAAGAACAGTATTTCGAACGGCTGTGTTTTCAACCTTGCTGCTCGACTTGCACTATATACCGGAAACTCAACTTACAACGATTGGGCGGAGAAGATATTTACCTGGGTTTGGGATATTGGTTTAATGTCATCGGATTATAAAGTTTACGATGGAACTCAGAACACCGACAATTGCACCACGAAGGATCATAATCTCTGGACGTATAACGCTGGAATATATCTTTTGGGTGCTGCGGCAATGTACAATCACGTAGGCTATACCCAAGAAGCTACAAACACAACGTACTAACTTCTGCATAGACAAATGGAAGTGCAATATGGGAAACCCGTCTTACAGGACTTGTCACAGCAGCAGAGACATTCTTCGTCAATGGAATTATGTACGAACCTTGTGAAAGTGGAAAATGTAATGTTGATCAAAGGTCCTTTAAAGCTTACCTCACTCGATGGTTAGCTGCCACGACACGACTCGCCCCATATGTACATGATCAAATCATGGCTCTCCTCAAGACCTCCGCTGTTGCTGCAGCACAAACATGCACAGGCGGTAAAACAGGAAATGGATGCGGTATGAAATGGACTGTAGGAGCTTTTGATGGTAGTTATGGGGTAGGAGAACAAATGTCTGCTCTCGAAGCTGTTCAAAGCATGCTTATCGATTCGGCGCCTGGATGGGCCAGTGATGTTGCGGGGACGGGAATAAGTACTGGAGACGAGAATGCGGGAAGTTCGAGTACGGCTGATTCAAGGATTGAACCAAAAGCCGTTACAACAGCGGATAGGGTTGGAGCAGGTATTTTGACTGCCATTGCTTTAGCGGGAGTTGTGGCGGGAAGTATTACAATGGCTCTTTCATAGAGAGGACGATACTTCAGGTGGAGGTTTGGATATAAATTACCTTTGTTATTTTTTGGGGATACGCTAGTTTTGTGGAGCGTTTTGGGCGTTGGAGAAGGAGTTTTGTCAATTCATCCTTTTTGTTTGGGAATCTTAAATGGCTGCATTCTAGACATTGGATCTTCTAGCACATGCGCATATAGAGTGTACAGTACTGAGTTCACCTAATAGACTTTGACAGTACATCAACTTTTATATTATTACCGTGATCTTGCATAAGACCGAGGATCTTCCTTGGGTTTCAATGTAATTGAATCCTGTACGGAGTGTGGAGTATTTAATCCTCCACATTCCCTAGAGTTGACCCAAATCCCGGCCCCAGTGGAAATAGGTGGCTTCTCCCACTAAAGCGATTGAAACGGGGTATAAAGTCACGTGTACAATATAAATCTCCTGCTGCAAGTTTTCATTCTTTTAAGAAATATATCACCCATAGCATACCGTCACAACAATAAAACAACGCCCAACCTGACTCTCCCACTCAGCACTCCAATCACCTGACCTTTACTACAAGGGGCACAAATCCGCTACTACCGCCCCACCTCACCCTAATTCCGCCCTCCATCGGTTCATCCCATTCCGCCATCATGAAACCATCTCTCTCCTTCCATCTGGCTTAGGCCGTCCTATCAAACGAAAAGATGGGAGTTTTTGTTGGTTTTGTTGCAGGTCGCGGCTTTGGAGGAAATTCCGCGGTGGAGTGGTTTTTTTGGGGGGGGAGGTGGAGGGTTCCGCGGTTGTTGCGTGATCTTTTTGTTTTTGAATAGAGGACGGAATTTTTAGGGGAGGGGAGGTGGTTGGTTGGGGTCGAGGGTGGTTACCTAGGTAGGTTCCATTGTGATGTTATTGTGGTGAGGAATAGAATTTTTAGGGGATAGTGTGCGGAGGGTTCCGGATGTTGGGTGGGTCGGTTTTATGAGGCAAGACCTTGCCATACCTTAACCTCAAAGTCACAGGCGTTTTTGTCAGATGTTCTCTAATGTCCTGTTAATGTCAATTCAAGTAAGTAAGTAAGCCCTATGGATGGATTCTACCTACCGTGAGAATTACTGAGTTTCCCATCCCTTCTGGTGGTAGATTATTCGGGGGTGAGTAACAGTGGTAAATGTTAATGGTGTAATCTTGTTGCTGGCACTTAATAACTGTGAAAAGAATCGGCCGTATGAAGTGGATAAGGAAACAAGTAGTTGAAATAGAACTTTAACTAAGAAAGCTTGTGAAGCTTTAGCGGTATAATGTTTAAACAGAGATGCAAAGTCAAGACGACTGAGGCATTTTACTTGAGAATATTTATATTTCTTTTGTAGGTCTAATATATGTGGGTGAACAACAAGTATATCAGTAGCGAGATAAATGGTGAGAGTTCCTATCAAAAATAGAAAACCTACAATGGAGGTCCATTGCGTCTAACTCATTATGGGTCCCAAAAACTGACCCTAAAGTATTCTAACCCATAGCTCCAGTATCCTTGTCTTACCCTATTCCCCCTCCTTCTTTATAATCCCTCGATTTAAAAATCCATCCATATCTCCTCCTCATCCCTAATCTCAAACATCGGAAAGTCACCCCTACGATGCTGTAGTCTTGTCACCACCACACCCTGACAATGATCTCTCGAAGCCTTATTACTCGGGTGTCTCGTATCCTTCACCATACAACGATACTCCCTCTCCGTCAAAAGACCCTTCGCAACCTCCAAAAACCTACTCGACATCCAATAATTACATTTAAACTCCTTAACATTCAATAATTGTCTCAAAGTAATTATTGCATTTGTTTCCGTCAGCAAAAGATTCTTGAGAAAGAATTCCGAGGCAAGAAGACCGGGTAGGATGCATGGCCAGCTTGGAGTTATGTTGGGTGTCGCTGGGGGGTTGACGCCCGCGCATTCTAGAGTTATTGCTACTTCTCCTAAGTCGAGTTCTAGGGAGTTGATAACTGTTAGTTGAGACATGATGTTGAAGAAGTCGGAGAAAATTTGAGTTTTGAAAGTGAGAGCTCGAAATTCTCGTCGGATTTGAATACATTGGGGACAGGTGTGTGTTTGCGCGCAGCTACATTGTATGAGCTTAAATCCATTAAACCAGGGGTGAACACCGAAAATGAAATCGACCCTGAATATGAAGTTTTTAAACCGGGCAAAGATATGAGGTTCTAGGAAACCCGCCTCCAATTCACGTGTAGTGTAACGCGTCCCGTCTTCGTTGAGTCTCCCCATTTCTTCCAGTGGATTGTGTTTCCATACCCTCATAGTAGAATCATCATAGTGGTCACTAAAAACGTCGATTTCGGGTTGGATGCCGAAGATATTCCCAGGCCGGATGACGATAACTCCCTTGGAATAGAAGATGTGGAGAGATTCGTAGGAGAGCTGCCGGCTGACGCAAAAGATTGAGATGTTTCGACGAATATGTTGCCACTCCTCGGGGCTAAGTTGTGAAAAGGGTGCCTTTTCTAGGGGAATCTCTTTTCTGGGGAGGACAAGGTATTCGATAATAATTGCTCGTATTTCTAAAAATATAGTTAGCTAGCGGCCTGTAGAATTAAAGCTGTAGAGTTACTTACTTTTTGGGAGGCCCATGAGGGAAGGTTTACAGCCATTGTACCAATTCGCTGCAGATATAAGGATATTCGTCATTCGCTCTGGCGCCATTAGGTATGCTCGATGAAAATTGTCCCGGTATCTAGTAGGCGTTTCAAAGGTTCGTTGAGATTCCGAAATTGTTTTTTGAAACGGGTCGCTTTCTTCTTTGGAGGGCGACTTCTCTGCCGATTTCATTGGAATTGAGGGAGGGCAGACTATAGCTGAGGAGACTCAATAATTTTAGGTGAAGTATTGGAACATATGAGTTATTGATGAGAGAGGGTGGGTGGCAGTGGCTGTCTCGAACTGCCTCTGGCGCGTAGATTGTGCCATAGTTCTCAAATTTGGGGAAGGAGTGACCTTTATTCCTGATAGAGGTAATGACATTTAGGCTAATAGCCGAGGCTTAGTCTTGGTGATAGAATGACGGGTATCATACTTATCTAGTTCACACTAAGTATGCTAACTAAATGTGATAGCGCACTCTAGTTATCTAGTGTGTGCTAGCTTGTCAAGATTCTAGTTTCTAGTTAGCTACTTTTACACTTATCGATCTGTGAATAGTAGTCTTGACCCTAGAACCGAAGCCATTAGATCATGCTAAAGGCATCAAATGAGGAGACGGAAGTCGCATTTTGAGTCATCGATGGAGAAACACTCGATTCTGGGCTATTTCCTGATGCATCCTCTTTTACAGATGCCAGTGCTTTAATTGTTTTCAGGTTGTTTGAAGTCTTAGATAATTTCCACTTGATAGCTAAGCAAGCACGACCTCGCTTGGCCACTAACCTTAGTGTTCGCCGGCACTACTTTAGTTTTAGATGATACTCTCGCTCGTCCGACTCCGGCCACGTTAGCAATTAATTCGCTACGGTGCAACAACATAAGTTGGCACTTACCCAGCTTATAAGCTTAGAAACGCTACTTATCGTGGATCGTGATGACATCTATATGTTAGTAGAAATTAATAAAACTGATTTTAGTTTCGAGTGATATTATAGCGGAGCCCACGCAACTATGGAGGTATTTGCAGCATTGCGTCTGACCAGGTTAAATAGGTGCTGTGGTAACTTCTGCATTTTCTACTCCTACCTCTTACTATGAATAATTCTGTGGGTATAATATACGGCAAGTTTGAGGATGATAGGGAAGGTTTCGAAAAGCTGCTTAAAAAGCCTGAATAAGTTAAAGCCATAACTACTTCTCTCTAGCTTCTCATGCAGTATAACAAAACTGATATCTTAATGGAGGGTTCTTGGCATGAAGTTAGATTAATGCTGAGAGCGCATGAGTCTACCCTTAGGTCTTCTTTGTTCACTTTTGTTGTCTCGTTCAATATTTTAAATATGAACCTTATTAATGAAAGCTATCTATCTGTTACTCGTGCTTAAGGTGAAAGTGCTTGCACCCGACCTCGTGTCTTTGCCTGAGATTTTTTACAGTCTTAAACCGAATTGGGCATTTCAGATACTGTGTTTATATGGTCAACATTTCTTCTTCCGATGGCTAGTCGTTGAAGCCCTCACCTTACAGCTCTATTATTTTCTGTACTGGTCTTCACGAATCGCAAACCCTCACTTTCAGACAGAGACTGAACTTCCAGCCCCACAGCCTTATTCGCATCTGCTGCAAGATTTTTATATAAAAGCCCCCCTTTCCTCCTCAAGTCTCGAACTAAACTAAAGCATCAATCCAACTTTAATCTCTTCCAATCATTGCAAATCTCATAATCAATCCCCAAACACAAAACAATCTTTACACAATTTCCCTCTCAAAAGCAATCATGAAGTTCTCCATCCTCAACCTTGGCCTCGGCCTTCTTCTCTCTGCCTTCCTCCCTCTTCCTGTCCTCGCCATCCCCACCGATGAGATCGCTCCCATCACTCCACGCGCTGCTTCAACATTCGACCCAGACACCATCATCAAAACTCTCTGCCGACCCGATCTCATGCAATACCTCGCTGCCGACTGGTACAAACTCCAAGAAGGTGTTACCTATCTCACCAACCTTTTGCCTCCAGGCCGCTGGTGCAATGCCGGTCCCAAGGGTTGCGTCCGTGTCAGCTGTTCCTGGAATGCAGCTATCTTCCTCTGCAACGATCGCGATGATGAAATCTGGATCACTTGTCCAGACGTTGCTGACTATGTTCGATATATCGAAAATAAGTGCACGTATATTGTTTATCCGACATATGCTGTCCTGGGACAAGCTTTCGATAAGGGCAATTGGAATGTTTTCGTTCGTGGTGATCATTGTTAAGAGGTCTCTGGGATCTTCGTGAGATGAAGTAGGGGAGGGGAAGATATTGCATTGGTGGGAGTGGTTCTGTTGCAATTTTCACCTGCTCTTTAATGATGGAAGGAATGGTTCTCAGCTTTACTGAAGTCGGGCTTTTTCTAGGCGATGGGACTGGGGTGATGGATATGTTTATGCAGTTATATGGGTGTGATCGTCTTTTGCATGTGTTTGTGGCGGGTTCTCCTCGAGAAAGGTGGAAAGCATTTAGAGGTTCAAAAAATAGGTTTGATAGGAAAGAATAGTGGCACTTTTGAACAGGAACTCTGCAGCAGCCTGCTTCTTAGACCAATACAATATCAACCGTCAAACTAAAACAGTAAATCTGTCCTGGTGACTTTCTTCTTGACTGAGGTAATTCTGAATATGTAGCTGCTATAATAAGAAGAAGGTTTAGTCATAAGCATCGTAAGACATGTTCCAGGTATGGATAGAACTTTGGAACAATAAGACAGTTATTAAGTGTTTGGTTGAGACATTGATAAGAATTGTAATGCTAGAGGTCTTGAATGCGAAGCATCCCTTTATCTTAAAAGAATTCTAAATGACCATTGAGTAAACTCGAGGTACGGCCAAGATTTCTCCAAATAACTTGTATTCCCAAAGTGTACAAAGAAGTGACAATCACCGTCCCTGTTATTAACGATCTAATCTCTCCCACACTCAAAGCTCAGCAATGAGTCACCAGTATTGCTAGCTCCCTAATCTAGTATTTAAGTTAGAACCTCAACTCGTTTTTCTATTCTCTCCCTCTAACCAAAACAAGCAAGTTCTTCTACAATTCACGAAAGTTCAGCACAGCTAAAGCAAGGACATCTTATTCCTCCGTAAGATAAAAAGCGACTAAGATATACCAGAATGTGCGTCTCCGCCTATTACATCTGCAGGACCTGTTTTGCCCCTAAAGAGGTTTATGAGCCACACGCAAAATTTGAATGCAACGACTACAAACGGGATGGGACTTGTGATAAATTGTTGCGTGGAAGGTTTGTCGTCGACGGGCCGGTTCGAGGGTGTCGCTGTGAGCAAAGTTGATCATATTGAGATGGGTGAAATTGAGGAAGGATAATAGTATAAAAGATTGGTTCTAAAAGATGATGTTTGCTCAAGGAATAAAAAGGTAGAATTTTTATATAAATGCAAGGGACATTTACTCTTTAATACATCCATTCAGAATTCAGCCCTAACCATATGCAATTTTGTAATCTGGTTTTGAATTCGAACTGCATACCTAAGTATACCTTAAACTTAGTTAAGATTTTATAAAAGCCGCAATTAAGATTACTCACTTGCTACCTTGCATTTTCTACGCTAGCATTAGCTATAAAGAAATTATGACTAGCAGAAATCCGGGTTCCTTAAGGTAGGTCTTAGATAATCTTGAGTCTTATGAGGAATCAGATATTGATGTTATTAACTATGCAAACTATATAAGTAAGCATCTTATCTCCTCTCAATATTCGTAGTTACTACTCAAATAAGTTTAGCTCCTTTATCTAAGAATTGACGCACGTATCGACCCTGAATAGGCGTGTTAAATAAAATTTTCACTATCCCAAGATTTACTACTCTCACAGATTTTTTCGGATGGAACATGTAAGATTACAAAGGCTTTCGGCCTATATAAAAGCTCCTCCACACTCCAACCCTCGTTGAAACCACCAAAAACCTTCCAGTCTATTTCTACCATTCGAAAACACATACAACAACACAATTACGAAGAAAATATCCTCTTCCCTCATCCATCCCTCAAGAATACGCAGAAAAAGATTTTTATGACAAACCAGAGTTTTTAGTAACGAAGAAAATTCTAGGGCCGCGCTATGAGTGTCTCTGTAGATCTTGGGCTATAGAGAGAGACAGACAATTTATTGAGAAGGCGGAAAGAGAGATTGGAGCGGAGACGAAAAAAGTTGAAAAGGCCGGTGGTCTGTGGGGGGTGGCTTTTTGAGTAACTTAGAAGATGGGAGAGTTGGGAAGAAAGCAGAGTGTTGTTTGTTATGTTAATGGATTGAAGGTTGAAAGAGATGGAGGTTTGTTTCATAATTAAACAGATAGAATATATCATATTATAAAAATCATAGCTACGACCTCATCTTCTGGTGGAACGATCGAGAGGTTGCTTTCTTTGGTTTTATTTAGCATTATGTGTAAGATCATTATTTTAAGCTCATTGAGAGTGTTCGGCAACTGTGGAATGCCAAGCATAAAGCTGTCTATTAAGGAACCTCAGCGTCACCTGTAAACCTAAATCTACCCAAGCCACCCTCGTAAGCATTCATACTTACTTCCAGGCCTGGCGCTTACCTCCCTCCTTGTGCACAAAGCCAGAGAGGATATAAAACCAATATTTCCGGATACTGAGGTTCTCTCGGAGCAGCTTTCAGCTGAGAATGAATAGAAACAATAATACCTTTTTTAGAAGCCGAAGAAAGAAGGAAATACCTCAAAATTCTAGACGAAGGCCCAAGCAAACTAAACCAAAGTAAAACCAACGCACCTTCCCCCTCTGCAACAAGGTAGAGTTCCTTATTCCCTAACGCTCCCGCAATCATCATCTCCGCAAACCCTGAAACCCAGGAGAATTCGAAACGAAAGCCAACATCACCACCTCCCCTCACCTCACAACATAGAGTAAAAATATTGAATCCTCATACCAAGCCACCTCACAAAACTCACACCAAGCCCTCATTTCAAGCGATTTCAAACATCTAACCTTCTATCCCACCTCTCAAACCCAACCTGCAACCATCCGACTTCCCAAAATTATTATTGGCGATTCTCACGTGATATCTCGCATTATACCAAGTCCCCTCGCAACCCAATTCGAAGCTCCAAACGTCTCGCCAAGGCAAAGCATCTAGAGCCCATCGACGAAAAGTTAGAGAAAGTTACTAGAAAGGTTAAAATGATCTACTCCACCAGGGAAGCCAAGATGTCTGGCCAGGAAAAAGGGTTTGGTGAGGGGGTATCTGTGCATACTGACCTTTGAAATAATCTTCTCTCTCGGAATTTTGCTTGATATGCCTGATTGTTCATTTGATTTTTCATCTTTCTTTTCTTCCCCACTAAAACGCAAGACTTTTGAGAAGTTCCAAGTTCTAAGCTTACTTTTCTTTCTCTTAAGTCTTATTTGTTTTAACGATCTGGAATCGAGTTCTATGATTTTAATTCGAACATCAAAATGAGGTTCTCTCACATCTTATCATTAGCTGCTGGAGTTCACGCTATTGCTCTACCTAAAGTAATCTTAGAAGGAGAAAATGGAATAATTGGTATATATCCCCCCCTCTCTCCCTCCTTAAACGGATTAACTAACCCCCCACAAGTCAACGACGACGGCTCAGCCTCAATCGGCGGCTCATCCGGTATCCCAAAAGAATCCGGTGGGAAAACCACCAACATAGGCGGCGAAACAGGAATAACAATCACCGAATCCGGCATAAGCGTAGGAGGAGAAAGTGGAATAACAACCAACGCTTCAGGACAAACCATCAACGTCGGAGGCTCATCCGGAATAATAATTACACCCAGTACTACAAACTCCACCACAGCGAAAGGAAATGGGACTGCGGAGGCGAATAAATCGAAGGGAACGGGAAGTCCGAATACTGGGTTGACGGATCTTTTGAATGCTTTATCTGGGGTCGGGGCTGCGAGTTCCAAAAATGGTACCCCGGATGTGACTGCACCGGCGGCATCTGAGCTGTTAGCGGCTTTAATTGATGCTACGGAGGGTATTTCTTCTTCCTCTGCTCTGGGTAAGAATAGAACAGCTCCAGTAACTGCGTCTACTGGAGAAGTTCCACCTTAATCTGCTGCTTTGTATAAGTAAATGATGTTATTTATCATGAGCATTGTGTTGCTATGTATATCTTGAAAAGAATGAGGAGAAGAAATATTATAGGCGAATACCGATAAGGGACTGATTCGATCCTCAAGTGAAAGAAAGCTAAATAATATTCGAGTTCTATCAGTTGAAAATAATTATACCTATCATAGACCTTGTGTGCGTATAGACCAGATTGATAAAGGTAGAGAAAAAACGAGGACGAGGGCGATCTATGTGTTATTATAAGAAGCCTAGGGGCTATTAGGACATCAATTGAATGAACTAATTATATAACGAGAAACTAGTCAGGTTGAGTTTAATTATTAAGATACTCTCTCTCGCTAGATAGATTCTTTTTATTAAAGGTCTAGAGTTAAACCTTGTATCTCAAGCTCTTTTAACTAAAAAGAAATTTCATTTTAGTTTTAAGATAAAACTTTTTATTTATTTTATATATAATTACTATTCGTATAATAAATAAAAAAGTTAAATAAAGCTACTAAGTTTCAAAAGCTAGATATAAACATATTCCTTAACTTTTCCTAACTTCGATAGCGAAATATCCCTTATGAAACTTTTACGAATAAAGAAAAAAACAAATAAGATAAAATTCGTTAAAATTCATAAACCCCTCCCCCCAGACCCTTATAATCACAACCAAACCATCCAAACCATAACACCCAACGTAATCAATCCGGCAAACCTAGCTCTAACACCCATCGCCCCCGAAAGCTTTTCAACGCCATATTTAAACTCCGGTTGATAACTCCCCGGCGTCCTCTCATCAATCGTTCCATTCCAGCAATACCTCTGAAAACAACTCTCACATTGTGCCGGCACGGTCGTTCCCGTTCTTGTAAATGATCGAGAAAGAACTGCACATGCCATACAAGCAGGCCAGGAAGAATCAAGAGTCGAATTAGCTAATGTAGCGACTTCGTAACCGTTTTGTATGATGGCGTTGCGTTGCGTGTTGTTGTATGATGGGTCGAAGGTTGAGACGTTGGAGAGGGTGATGTAGGGTGCGTTGGGGAGATAGACTATTAGTGGTGTTGTACCGGTGAAATTTGATGCGTTGCACCCGAAGAACGTAGGTCTGTTGTTTAGACCGAGGTTGACGAAGGTGTTTTGGGAGGGGATGGAGGGGAATGAGGTTCCGTTTTCGATGGTGTTGTTTAGTGATCTTTGATAGGTTGCTACGAGGGAAGTGCCGTTGGGCCAGTTGTACTCGGTGTCGGCGGAGGAATCAATGGCGAAGATTATATCGACTGCTCGTTGGGGTTGGATGAGAGGGTAGAGAGGGATGTTTTGACCGTCTTCGCCACCGTCGACGAGGCTTAGTTGGATGGATTGGGCGCTGGGGTTTGTGTCGTTGTTGAACCCGTAGAAGGGGTTGGGTTGGTATTGGGCGATGTCGTTGCTGTCGGATCCGAGGTCGGAAAGGATGTCGGTGAAGATTGATGTGAGGGTTGCGGGAAGTGCGGTTTGGTTGATATTCAGGAGGAATTGATTGAAGAGGGTTGAGGATGTTCCCATCACATAGCCAGATTGGTCAAAACCTCGGACACAGCTCCCGTTACCTGGGACAACGCCGCTGGAGAAGTTGGAGCCGAGATACGCTGTTGGTGCAAAACCGTAGGTTGTGGGGTCCCAAGAGCCCATTTCGAAGGGGTTGAATTCGTATACGGTAGAATTGAGTGAAACAATCACTGTGCCTGGTGCCCGGCCGTCGGCAATGAGGAAGGGCATTGGGATTTGACCATTAATGAAATTCTCTTCCAGAGCGATAGAGGAAAATGTGTATGCTGGTCCTCCATCTGTAGCATTGATAAGCTGGTAGGATAGAGCACGTCCCCAGTAGTCAGTGATGGAGGCATTAAAACCTGCATCTCGCTTGTTGTTTACATCACTTATGATGGTAGCGTAGTAATCGGCTGAACTCAGAATTTGCACCCCATCCGAAGCTGGACCTTCGAAGATAGAATTACCAAATTGCCACACAGATGATCCTTTACTACCATCGCGAAGAGTTTGTACCGAACTGAAGTTGTTGGTGTAGATGGACCCTACAAGCCACCCACCACCAGAAAGACCTGCAACATATGTAGTCGCTTGCAAAAGTCCACCAATTTGACCGGCATTGGTTGCATTGTTCGTGCGGTTGTCTGCAGCAGCTAAAAACCCAGCACCGTTCATCAAGGCACGATAACCACCACCAGAAGCGGCAACGCCAATATTTGGCAGTGCAGAGGCATTGTTTCGTATCCCGTTAATGTACGAGACGGCGTCAAAATCAGAAATGTTCATTCTTGCCAGCCAGGAGCTCAATGGAGCTATGGTATTGTTCCTCCTTATTTCAAGCCATGATGTCTCGTTTGCTGATAGCGAAGTCGCTTCTCGAATTGTAGGCCTATTTGCTGGACACTGAACGATTGCTGGCGCATAGCCTCCAGAGGGCGAATTTGGTAGTGCGCGCTTTGCTGCTACTAATGGGGCTGCCAGAGCCTCCGCAGCTAGGACTTGGGGGGAAGCATCACGTAGAACGACCACATCAGCTAGAAACGTGACTGTTAGTACTCAAGTAAACCGGGAAATTTAGTAGAGATGGCTTTACCATTACCTAGCTTCACAGAAGCTAGAGACAGCAGCACAGAGCTGGTGAACTTCATTTCAAATTACTTCACGACGTCCTCTGCCCGGCGCGAATCGATGTGTTGATGGAATGTTAAAGTGACGACCGGATTGAGAGGGTGGGGTGCCGTTTTGAAGGAATGTCCGGGCTTATGACGCATGCGTCCAAATATTGGACTTCAGACTCCCGCAACTACACGGGAGATCGTCAGGGACTCCAGAAAAGAAATTTATGATACAACAACGAGAGAGCGCAACGAAGGATCGAGTTTGATGTTGAGGGGAGGACTCGACAAGGGGATGGAATGTTCATATACAATCTCAATGCTTTCGTGTCCCTATGCCTTGCTGTTGGTCTTGGCCATGTTGATGCTAAGATTGCCAGCGAGACCGGATAGTCCGGCCTTGCCATTACTCGCCATCGTTGCTTCCTGCTTGTAAGCTGCTGAAAAAAGCCCCGGGGCTAAAAACTATGTGCCCTATGAGTTATGCAGGACTTATGTTCCTGGAATCCGCAGCCGGAACCGTGGTGGAGACTTCTCGCGGCCCTCGACGAGAAGCTTGCTGCTTTGGGTTTCACTCCCTGTGGTAATCCTCAGGACCATCGACGGGAGTGGCTGGGGCATCCCATTTGGGAGCTTTAGATGCCGGAATGGTCGCATCCACAGGTACGGCCTCGACGGGAAAGTTGCGGTGTTGGAGCAGAAAGCACGGTTAACACGCCAGGACTGGGCTGCATTTCTTGACCTGGACAACACATACCGAGCTGGAAGGGACCATGAGGGACGAGGAGACAATCTCGTGGCAGACACGAGAGTCTCGTCGGCTAAGGAAGGAAAAGGTGGATACGATGAGGCAGTGCCCATATCGAAAGTCAGATTCCAGTATTCTAACTAAACGCTCACAGCCAATAGCAGGAAGCTCGAGAAGATCGCATACGGAGGGAACGGTAGTGAAGCATATTAGATCATGTGACTCAACGCACTCGCAAGGATGGCCAATCATGGCTGGCCCATCGGTGATTTGAGAAACCTCCGACCATCTGACGTTCTGCACATGTGGAGATCGACGTCATCCTTGCAGGTGGCCAGACTGCCACCTAGCAAGCTAAGCCTCCTCTCCGTGCCCCATGCTCTCTGGATCCCGAGCTGTTCAATAGTAACAGACAATTCTACCCTTAAATACTATTACCTAAGATGTTTTTACCTTTAAGCTATATCTAAGGTTTTACATAAAAACCCCTTGTTTTAATACTATATTTAAGGTTATATCTTATATTCTTATTATATAATTAGAACTAGGGGTCCTAGAAGCAAGGGAGTTGAAGCAGTGCAGAAGCAAAGAATTAAATCAGAGCGTAAGTACTCTCGAATACTAGGATGTAGAGAGTTAAGGTAATTACTCTTTAGAACTAAGTAGCAGAGAGAAAAGGAGGGGTAAATTCTTCGAAAAGGCAAATTACCCTTTATGGAAGTAGATAGTGAAAAGAGAGGTATATGGTATGCCGTGTCGATAAAGATATCCAGTGCCTAGCTTCTTTGGGTGAGAAGCACTTGAATGCTCCCTCAAAATGGCCAGCTGAGTTGGATAGAGTTGATGAAGTTATCGCAAGTGCCAACGAGAGTGTTGTTGATATTGCTCGTCTGCTAGAAAGAGTCAGAAAGGAAGCGATTGGAGGAAAGGTTCTATGGTTCGGATGAATGAGGCATTCTCCTCAAGAATGCTAAATATCCATGCCCAACATTTCGCAGTTTATTCTGAAATTGAATATCTGAGGAGACTGGGGAAACTTGAGCCTTCGAGAATGATGGCTCCGAGTGCGATTTTTGAGAATGATGATTTAATGTCGGTCGATGGCCCCACAAGTCCTGTCGTTTTCTCGAGATCAGATTCATTAGGTATTCGAAAAGTGTTGCTCTTCATCAAGATTATTTACTAATGAATGTAGCCGTGCACGTGGAACCAGTATAGCCTCCTGCGTACTCATTCATACGGCCCTAGCAATCTTATGATCCTCCTGTATGTCACTGCGAAGGCTCCCACGATAATTGCAATACTAATGGCTGGGACAAAAGAAGAAGTCCTAATTGAGCTTCGAGGATTATCGCTTTTGAGACTTTCTTCTTGGCTAGGATGCTAAAACTCGGAAATAGGTTTGAGGAGCGGTTAAAGCACCGGATTGATCAACTTGGTGCTGGCTTCAATTGCTTCTTGAAGATCATCTATATTCACTGCGGGGCTCTGCGGTTGCTTCGAAACGACTCCAGAAGGAAAGCTCTCAAATGTTACCATTGAGTAAAAGCTTGCCGGAAAACTGTAAAGATTGGTGTTACGAATTTACTTGAAGTCCAGGTTCTTAACTTACTTTCTTGGGACATTGTAGGTTTTCCATTGGGGGGATTGTTCGACAAAATGCTTCAATTTGAGAGGGTAACAGAGTAAGATTCGGGTCACTTTTCCAGTCGATATTGGAAATGATTATGTTCGCTAGAAGATGGCGAATTGCTTCAAATCGGGTTTTGGGGCTCATCAAAAGTTCGGAGAATTGTGAAATTGATGGCCATATGCTGTTTTCCGAAGTGGATCTGCACTTGTTGAGATGAATATCCAATCCGTGCGGTATGCTTTCTAAACTGTCGCGATGGTAATAGTTCTCGCAATGTTGAAAGATACCTTCATTAAGATCTCGCATCAGCCCCTGAATATGGCTATGTTCTGTTTGCTGCACAAGATTTGCCTGCAAAACGAGTTCTCCTCGCTGCCAGGCTCCCCTCTCACCACGATGCTTTCGACGGCGATGGGATATTTTAAGCATTCTTCTCAGCAATAGCCAAACAGCAATCTCTGCAACAATTGCTCCGAGGATCGAGGATCGCTGTTGAAATCTTGATACCTGCTGCTGCTCCAGCTGATATTTTGTTGTGCGAAGTTTAAAGGCCTGGAGGAACAGAAGTGGTTGGCGGGGTGGTCACAGTAGTATTGGCTCCTGGCAGTTCGCTGCCTCTCGCGTTATACATCGGAAGAGTAAACGTTGCTCTGGATATTGTCTATATGAAATATGTCTTTATAAATAGCTTTGGTAGTAGATTTAGGCTACGAGTAGTTCGAAGTCATCGCCAGAGAATATATGGACAAGTTTTGCACAGATTACTATAATTTTTGGAGTTTGAAGATACATGTAAAGTGCACTTTATCTTTAACTAAAAGATGATAAGAGTTACAAGATGGAAAGTTTCTCTGTAACCGGCAATGAAGCAAAAAAGACGAAAGGTCTCACAAACGTCCGGTGTCACGTGACGCAAGTCTGACATAAATTCTTCGATAAAATTTCCCTATCGAGTAAGGCTTTCTGCAGCCTTTGTCATTGAGGCATCGGTGTCTCTTTGCTCTACTCGCCCGGTCGTTGTTGGTCGACCTTATTGGTTAAGAGTGGGCAGGTGAGGCACAACGTGTGGCTAAGTCAACGAGATTCCCTGCCAAGTACACTGCCACGCGCCGATCTTTTAGATGTTGCCTTCCCAGAAACATCTATATTTTAACCCCATTTCTACATCTGTAAGTGACCAGTTTCACATTTACCTTTTCTAAATCTATTGTACGACACCCTCCGATCCCGTAGAGTCTATCAACTCAGTTGTTGTAAGAGATAAGATGACACAAATCACCATCCAACAGCGTCTTGCGGCTGTAGCCAATCGAAATGCTCAACTGCTAGCTACCCTCTCGGACACTGAATATGCCACGTCTGGCTGCCAGCAATCCCAGAATTATATCACTACCCTCAAAAAGCAAATCGTAAACTCCGAGAAGGAACTGAAGAAAATATCCGCATCTGTAGCCAAGGAATACGACGAACATAAAAGTTACCGGGATTCCCACCTCAGGCGCGTAGCATACCGATTCGGAGGGAAGAAAGAGAAATTCGAGGAAAGGGCGACGAAAGAAGAGAAAGAATGGCTGGATGCTGTAGCCTCGGAGTTGCAGATCAAAAGGAATCTTGAGCAACTGAACCGTGCCCTTGCAGAATCAACGAAGGAGAATGCAGAGTTACTGGCAGTTGTGCAGGTTCATCATGCCGCCTCTCGCGAATTAGATGCCCTTTATAACTCCATCTTTGGCGGGCCAACCCCCGAAATCCCGGAGGAAGATGAGAAGGAAGACGAAGTGGTCGAGGCAGCCCGGAAATTCGATATCGTCCAGCTGTTACTTAGCACCGAGAACCAGGCGAGAGCAGTTCTTATCCAAGCCCAAACCCTACTCAAGCTCGCGCTTCGTAACATTGCCGAGGCACGAGAGAACAACACGATGGACTGCTGGGGCATTGGAGGGATATGGGCCGAGATGGCAGAACAGAGCTCGCTATCGCAATGCCAACAATATGTATCCCAAACCCAGATGCTGGTCTCGCAAGCACAGCGAATTCAGCCTCATATAGGAGGTATTGGGGATATGAGGGTCGCCCAGATGAATTTCATGTCCGACATTGTGTTTGACAATATCTTCTCTGACATGGAAATGAGAGCTAGGATATTGGAAACCCAAAGACAACTTTTGGTATCAAAGACGAAATTAGACGGGGAAGTGAGTAGGGCAGAGCAAAGAATCAAGAATGTTAGCACCGAATTAGAGTCTGTCAAGGGTGTTCTAGATACGAAAAGGGCTGAGTTACAGAAAGTCAGGGCTGGAGTTTTCGAAACTTTGTTACACGGAGAGTTGGATGGTTCCCTACCTAGCTATACAGCCCCACCACCAGGCTATACAGCTTGATAAGCGAGATATTTCTAGTCAAGATACCTAGGTATCTAGTAATCACACGAATCTTTCATATGGAATTTAGAATAAATTCAATTAGCACTTAAATTCTTTTAATAAATAAATTATACCCTCTCCTAATTCTCAATCTTTACTATGGCTGCTCTAGAGGGACTATTGGATATGAGACTCTAATTATATATGCCAACAAGCTTGGATGCACCGCTTGAGTCGTACTTGTCAAATACATTTACAAGCTTATAAGAATCTCTGCAATGCCTCCCTAATGGAGCGTCCTTCACGTAACGGCGGTGCGGAGCCAGGTCTTGGCTCCAGATTAACACAATTATGCCAGACAACTTTCATCCCGGCCTCTGTTGCACCTGGTACATCTGCACTGCTACCAGCAACAAACAGCGCATCAGAGGCATCAACACCAAGAGCCGATAGTATAGCTGCATAGGGTATTGGATGCGGTTTGTAGTATCCAGCTTCCTCTGCTGTCACGACCGCATCAAAAGGTACCCCACAACAGCTCGCAGCTCGGCGCCCAAGTTCAGTTGAACAATTCGTAATAACGCCAATCAAAATACCGCGAGCGCGTAAGTCGGTAAGAATTTGAGCGGCCTCGGCCCATGGCTCTAAACTATCCCATGCGGCAAGGAGAGCAGACGGAGCGCTTGTTCTTACTCTTGCATCAATAGCTGATTGCTTTACAAGGTCTTCATATGGTCGATAGGCTCCACAGCCATATGTTAACTCAAGGTAGCGGGCGCGCCACCGTCGACCATCCGCTGAGCTGCCAGCTGCTGTATCCCAGACTGTCCAACTATCCAATAGGGTTGTGAGAAGGTCGAAAATAATAGCTTTGGGATATGCCATCTTGAATGTCTTCGCGTCCATTAGGATGAAATTAGAGAAAAGAATAATTCGAATGGTGAAAATAGCTCACCTCGATAAAAAATGAAAGTGAGATTCTGTAATACCTGAACTTGAATGACGAGTCTCGGTTTGGTGTAGAGTGGGATGGATATGAGCCTTGCGGAGGTAAGAATAGACAATGCAGCTTGGGTATGATATAAGAAGGGAAGATATAACTAGACTATTGAATAGGAATCAGGTAGTAGATCTTATAGAGAAGAATATAAAGGTTTGTTTGACTAGCTTAATACTAGGAGATACCTTATATATTCGATACGGCGAAAAGAGGGTCGGGGATAAGAATATAGCCGAGCATAACCGAATTCTTATTCGAAAAGCTAATATTAGTAGAAGTAAATGAGATAAAAATTATACCCTAACTTTTAAAGAATCGTCTTCAACTTAACATATTTAATTATATCGCATGAGACATTGATTGTTTTATTTAGACTTTACCTGACAATGTGCTTGCTCCCAACAATAAATTGATGAAGTAGGCTTAGACTTGGATCCTGTTTGTCTTCTACGACGATTGCCTTGAGTTCAGCGACTGCATCTTTTCCCTTGAGGATTGTGTAAACACCTTCGGTTTCGATCTTCTTGAGGGAGATTTGACTGAAAATGTCATTGCGTTGTTTGTTATCAACAAAGACGGTTCGAAGGGCTTGATGGCGCTTGACTACTTGTTTCCATGCCCTCGCTAGTCTTTTAGCATCTACTTTGGTTGAACTTCGACTGTTGATAACTTCGAAGATAGCGTAGAATTGATAGACTGAATCGCCTCTCAACTCGTGACGTCAGAAACTTCAGCGACGGGTGTGGCTAAGGCCATAGGAAGGAGGGAAAGCCTGGAGAATTACATTTTGTTTGGTGTTCTCGACTTTTTACAATCGAATTTTCGACTCTTCTTTGTGGTAAGGGCTTAGTATGTGATGAAGGAAGGTTACTGTCATGGAGAGCAGTCTGTACTGCTTATATAGACCTTCATCCGCTCGAAAACGTGAACAGCCTAGAGCAGAAACCCTGTTAAATGTTATTACTCGATATCACGCTCTCCATACGAAGTGAGTGATAGATACAACCCAACGTATAGCCAGGGGAGCTAAGATCTTGTCAGCCCTTTGAAATTGAGTGTCCAATAGATGATCTCGAAAATGACTAAGATAAAGAGATACTTCTTCAGGTCAGTCAATTCTGAGAACAGTAATGATACGTTACGTTCATTCAGCCCTGTAGACTGTATGAAATCGACATTTAGCTGCATCAACTTCACCTGCAGAAGAAATAGTCGCCGTTCTTACTACCGGATAAAGTGTAACAACTCTGAAGTTGAAGAAGAAAATGATCGGTGTAAGCAATTAAACGCCGCTCTCTTACAAATGGTATGATACAAGCATCCTCCTAAGTTGAGAGAAGAGACCAACAGAGACAATGCTAATGTCTCGGCCTATAAAAACTAGATATACGTAGTAAGTCCAAGTGCCTATAAACTACTAGTTACTACTCTAAGCTTGTAAACCGACTAGTGGTCAAGAACACCGATTAGGATATCAGGGTTTAAATACCGAATCAGTTTCCGACTGGTGTGATACTCAGAATATCCCATTTTCAATCGGAGGTTCCGTACACGAAAGACCTCTAACGATTTACATAAGATATGCACTTCCCTCAATCAAGAACTCAAAGCTGTCCACCTCTACCAAGTCCCGGCTTCTTCAGAATATGGATGTATTCTTCCGTGAGCTGAGAGCATCCAATTGAATTCGAACCGGGTTTCAACGCGGAGAGATAATTTTGGGGGCTGACGGCAAGGGCATGGAAACTCGCAATAATCCTTGTAAACGAACGCTTCAACTTAAGCATAATCCAACCCTGCGACAGGGCAAGGCTGGATTTGTAAATCTCTGTGCTCGTGGGCCCATAGCATAGCGAATAGAATTAACTCAGGTATGTAAGATCTTACATCTTAGAGGGAAAGCCTGATGGTGGTCACTTGTGAGGAGAATTGCATGATCAGCAAACTTGACGCTAAGCCGCATTGGGATGGACAACGCCACGTATTAAAGCAACTAGTATTTTTACTAGAAACCTCTAGAGAGCGTAAGAGATCTCATCTAGTTACCTCTAGAACCATCGCTGACTGCATAAAAAGGATTCTCGTCGCGATACCCGAATCTTCGAGTCCTAACACCCATTACTAACTCACTCACCAAGTAAGAACATCTTGCGTTTCTAAACTCAGCTAGAAATCTGATTCGTCCAATCATGTACTCAAGTAAATTACATCTATATTAGAGCATGTGAAGTTTTTAATTCTTATTTTACAAAGATGTCTTCATAAGAGATAGTGTAATCAACAAATGTACTTTTGTGATCCATATGTAAAAGAATGCACGAGCTGGTCAAACTAGGTCCCGAAGATATCCATGATTTCAAATCAATATATAATAAAGCCATTGGTTAAAAGACATAGTTAAATTTCGTAATAAACGATTCAATTATCCGTGAAGAGATAGTATTCTTTTTCCAACACGACTATTTACCATGTAAATGCAACAAGGAAGCCGGTCCCAAGACTAATACAAACAGCCGCAATCACCATAATCATACAGCTACCCTTCATCCACAACTATGTCCCTAATTTCCACCTTGGACAACCATCGTAACATTACTAGTAAGGCTTTCCAAAACACGACCGTCAACAGCACCGCCGACAGCCTCCTTGGTGTGGGGCAGAAGACCCATGAAGTAGAAGAGGAAGAAGCAAAGGACGATGAAAGCCCTTGAGATGATTGTGCGGATGGAGAGGGAAAGAGCTGAGAGGATGAATTGGTGGAGAAGAACCAAGAATGGCATCAGGTATTGAGTATAGAAGGTTGAGGACTGGAGTTTCTGTTGTAGAAATATTAGTATAGTGTTCAGATTATGTTTGGAGATGGTAGAGAAACAAACCTCAAGATAAGGACCAACAAATCTTTCAACCGCTGGGGGGAACTTGAATCTCCTGACAGACTCGTCAGCGAGGAAGATGCTTCCCTCACTACCCATCTTCATTTCTCCTCTCTCCAAATCGCGGTTATCGGACATAGCCTCGGGAGTCTTGATATCCTCCAACCATCCGATATCTCTTCGTCCTATGCGGGCTCTTTCGCGGTATTCCATGTTGATTTGACGTCTTCTGGTATACGCTCCAGCTCCACCAACACTAATCAAGAGTGTCGTTGGTGCTCCGTCAGCAACGAAACCACTGCAGTTGACGTTGCTGTTTCCAACATCATCATATGGGTGGCAGTATCCCTTTCCATCCAAGTTAGTTGCGTGGACAACACGTGCGTAATGGTTGGTCACAGCGTTGGTGTAGAAAGTGCTGGTCACTTCGTTGTCAGGTTGGACAGGGTTGGTTAGAATGGTGGAACGATTAATAGCAGCGTTGATACGTGCTCCAAGGTTCTTCATCTCCTCGGAGTTGGTGGGAGCGAATGGTCCAGAGTTGGCGCCAAAGATATCAGCAGCAGAGGGCTTAGCGAAAGACCCAACACCAGAGAAGTTGATATTGGTTCCGTCACTTGTGCCGGTGAGTGTACCCCATGCAACCTGGGTGTCGATCACTAATCCTGTAGTCTGATACTTGGCCCAGACAGAGTTGAGGAATGTGGTCCAGTAGTTAGCGAAGAGGCCGGAATTCAAGATGATACCATTAGTTGGCGAAACGACACGAAGGGTTGTTGATCCACTCTTGATAACCAATTTGTCCCAACCAGCCGAATCCTTGGTATTTTGAGCAACCATTCCAGCCGCAACTGTTGCGAGACCGCCTGAAGGCATTCCAGCAATGTGCTGAGTGGCTCCCGAGGAGTTGGTGAGAGTAAGAGAGATTGGGATGGAAACGAAGTCAACGTAACTGATGTTAGCGTAGATCTGGGCGCTGTTGTACGTGAATTCGCAGAAATCCCAAACGAGGTTGTAGTTAAGATCAGAGGGGTTGCTGATGGAAGGCTCAACCAATCCAGGTCCTGGATTAAGAAGGAAGGTGAGTTTGCTGTTGTTCTGGGTGAACCAGATTCGGCCACCGGCCATGTAAGGGATCGTAACGGTCTTAGTTACTCCAGCGCCACCAACTACGATACAACAGTCGACAGCGAGGGCAGTTCCATTATTAGCAGGACTTGCTGGATAGTATGGAGTCTTCCCGTCAGCTTGGATGAGACAGACAGCATTGTTGTTGTTGATAGCAAGACCAGTGATGTATGCGTTCATGGTGGTTGTTCCTGAGTTATAAATACTAATTGTCAGGGTCGATGGGGTTGTAGCAGCCGACATTGTGCTCATAGTCGAGGCAGTCTTGAGAAAGACAGTTTGAGTGCTTGGCACTTCTGGTGCGTAAAGCACGCTCTCCTGCTGCTGAATCACCAAAACATCGTCAACGGTTGCCATTTTTGCGAGTAATTTCCCAAAAAAAAATAAAGGAGTGTGTGTGCAGAAGATAAGGACAGTGCTGCAAGTGAGCGTTGATGGCGAGATAGCTTAGTGGTCGTGAATGAACTGGTCGGTCTCACTGGAGATCAAAGTTGTGGCAAACAGGAGCATAGAGGCTATATAAGTGATATCTGCTCTCCGCTTAGCAACGTCAAGGGTCTGAAGGATTAGGGTTGAAACTAGCATGTAACCTTCCACTGGATAATCCTAAAAGCCCTAAGGTAGGAATGATTCCCCTATTCCGCACTGAATGCCGAGACGTTGTCGAATCATGGGCATTATAGCCTTGCAGGTCCCCATATTACGGCCACTTTTTGACGATGGCAGTTAGGCCGAGGCCGTTTAGAATGCTGATGTACTTCTGGCATTTCATAGCAAGGTGAGCAGCTAGGTTAAAGAACGCTGTGCCATAGGGGTTGGGTGACCTTCATCAGAAAGCGAATGTTCTCCCCAGATCACCAAGTAGGGTGGTTGAGGCTCACTTGAAATAGCATATACGCATTTGTTAACATGGGAAATTGAAAATGAAACCTTATAGGCGCAAATTCCATCTCAGAATGAGCAGCAAGCGCCAAAGCATTCCATCTCCCTCCAATTGAATTCAAATACACTGTTCCTTTCCTATTCCGGGGGGTCCTTCTCGACCCTCTGAGGAAGTGCCAATCTCAAAGTGCGGGGTCCTACGGCCCGATAGTTACATGGGCCTACATTCCTCGACTCTATGGATGCCCTGTACACCTCCAACTATCCATCAAGAATTCGCGGTCTAACCCTGAGGTGATTGAGGGGAGCAACGCTGGGTTGCCGGATGAGAAAGGAGGCGTAGTTGATAGTCTATCCATTGAAGGATCAAAGACACCTGAGATACCGGAAGGTTCGTGACATCAACAGCTTGTATATAAAAGTCTGGTGGCTGTCGTCTGATGTCCAGAAACAAGTCCGCAGAAAACAGAGCTGATTCGACAATGGCATCGGAAAATAGAGTCTCCGCTGATCCTTCCGCCCTCGCCAATCTGCTGTGCCTCCCCGCATTAACTGCTTCCCCTGATTCCGCGTCATGTCCTATCCAATGGCCTGACACGGGTACCTTGCATAATTACGTTAGGACGCTGTTGAGTGATATGATTGGTGCCCCAGTCTGAATGAGAGAGCAACGCAGTTTGATCCTTCAGAATTGCATCTTGGAGTGAAATACAGATGGCAAATTTCTCCTGCAGAACTCGTAAAGTTGAGATGTCTTGCTCTTTCTCACCGAACACGACATCCCGCAAAACAGACTTCATGTCTTTCCTATGGTAAATGCCAAGCCGCAAGTCAAAGTGACCGAGTTCCTATCTTCAACCTTCGCTTCTCTCCAAGCACTGTAGGATGCCGGATATATCTCCGACGTTTCATAAAACTGGTCTATGATTGGTGAAAACCCGAAAATGATGGGGCATGGTTTCTGTAATGGTTGTCACACGCATGTGCAAAATATTGCTTCTGAATTGGGAAATTCCTCAATATATTGCTACCAAGAGAATGAATGGGGCAAGTAACGTCGATTTCCAGATCCTACAAAAGCTACCATGACGGTGCCAACCCCCACCTCACAAAATCTCCGTAAACCCCATAAATTCTACATACACGTCCAAGCAGCCATTGCCTTTGCGCTCTCACCCGCCTTTAAGCCCAAAGTTTCATCAACAATAACCACATCACGACATTCCCTCGCGGCCACTAACAGATCAACCTTTGTACCTATCGGAACTGCCTCCATCTCCAATCGTTTTCGAAAAGCAATCGCATTATCCAGGAAAACCTCACACTCCCCAGCTACCAAGAATATTTTCTCAACAGGACAATCCCTCCATTGCCCTGTTGGTGCATCACGTGGTGAAGCATAAGGATCCTCAACCACAGTAATTCCAAGAGGTCTAAACTTTTCATTTGCTTGAATGGCAAATACGGAGCTCAATATATCCCTATCCCCATTTCGAATGAAACTTTCTTTATCGTAGTTGAAGCTTAAAAAAGGGCAAATAAGTCATATCCCTTTCAACTTCCCCTCGAACTTGATTTCCTCAATTCCAATCTTTGGGGACTTGATATGAGAGAGTAATCCGAGTACAAGATTTTCCACCTGCAGAGTCACCAGCGATTGTGATGTTAGATGCGGAGTTGATATTCAAGATACGTTTTAAAGTGCTTGTGGCCTGTCGAATCTGAGTAGGGTAGCGAGCAATGGGAGCAAGAGTATATTGAAGCATTGACAGCGAAAGGAGTATGTCCGATACTAGCAGGGATGGAATAACCACCGCCATGGAAGAAGAGAAGAATTTTACCACCCGGAGCAGGACGGGATCCAATCCAATGAAGCTTTGCGCCTTCAGGCAACTCATCAACTTCGTGATTAATTTTGTTATTGGCGCAATACTTTTCAATTACTTGGTTTGTTGGGGTTGGGGTTTTCGTGCACTAGAGAATAATCAATAAACGTGTTGTCATTGTGAGGAATTTTAAGAGTCTAACTCCTGAAATCCTTTCGGCATTATTGACAGGGATCTCAAAAGATAAGTATAGACAACTCTAGCCACCCCAGGTGAATCCGCCAGTGGAAGTACAACATGATGAATAACTAAACATATACCTCATAAAGCTACCTATTTCTCTCAGCCTTACCAAATTTATGACTCACTCCAAACGGTAACTTAAGGGGTTCGGATGACGACATCTTTCCGCCCCTACTACAATCTGCTATATTCCTCAAAAGATTCCCAGAAAAAACCTAGATATTCCTAAGAGAGCGATGGTTAAATGTCTTTCTAGACCTACTCCATATATTCAGTCAAAACGTAATCAATTTCCATTAGGAATCACGCGCTTACCTCCAATTATAAAACTTCGTGCGTGCTCGCCAAAGAATACTTGCCCAAAGAAAAGAAAAAGAAATATCGAAGCTACGACAGATACCTACATGCAAATAATATCTTATCTTGAGAGAATCACGAGAAGAAGGCGAGGGGTGGTCGCATGTGCTTTCCGCTTCAGATATCTCACGATATCTCAGAGAGTACAAAAAATGCACTATTCACAAACGCCAAAGTGATTTCTGAGCCTGTAATCTTGCACTACTTCATAACTTTCTACTTCGATTTATATCCTTGAGCATCGTGAATTTATTTCCTCAGACACCCAAAGACAGTAAATTTATACTCCGCGAGTTCGCGAGTGAGACCTGTTTTGGCAACATTATTTCTCTAGCCCTCTGACCTAGTTAGCGGGCTGCTTGTCGGCATAGACTTGCTGAATTCTATTGAGATGGAAGATTTGGAGTTTCTTGAATTAAGAAAATTGTATTGTGACTATTTTCGTGATTCTATCTTATAAGGTGTTAAGTGACTTGTCTTAGAGATATTTATCTTTAAAATCCTAAAATTTAAAATTTATAAAATATGGCCTAACCGTTAGCAGGAGCTTGATTATAGCTTATCTCTATTTAAAGGAATAGTTACTACGAATTGGGGGAAATGCTATCTACTAAGGAGGGACAATTATTACCTTCAGGTAGTCGAGCGTATTCTTGGCCTATTATCTTTGACGATATTTCTCCTGGACTTTCTTTTAACTTCGAGAAATTAAAAAGAGATAGAACGAAAGAGAATAGAAAGAAATACTAAACTTATTTACCTTAAGCTATAAATCCCTCATAAATAATCAAAGACCCCCAATCTATCTTCTTATCCACTACTTACTTAGTTTCTTCTTACAACTAACTTATAAAAAGAAAAAAAAGTTAAAACTAAACATGTTCTTACCTTCTAATATAAATGTTACTATGACTTAATGCGTTACACGTTATGCTTAATAGTAATCTATAGATATATAGTATAATATATAATATCAAGTGATAGTAATAATAAGATATATTAATCCTTTTTCCTTCCTCTGTTCCCTTTATACTATTCTTCTCTTCTTTCTTTCTTTCTTTCTTTCTTTCTTTCTTTCTTTCTAATATATGTAAATAACAACCCCTATCCCTAAAAATTATATTCTTTTTTTCCAGCCAAAAGAAAAGCGAAAACCCCCTTTGGAAATGATAACGTACAAGTCAAAGACTAAGTAAACCTTTCACCTAAATGATGCTAACGTAAAGCGTCATTTTAGGTGGTAAGGCCTATCGAACGATTACCCTAATCTCTACCCTAAATGTAAACACAAACACAGATATATAAAAAAAAAAAAACACCACCATATCAAATAGATACATTAATAAAAAGCAAAAGGGGAAATTAGATGAAAGAAACGCCTTGACTCTAAGAATACCAAATACCAACTACCCATCTCCTTGCATAAACAAAAGAGAGTAGCAGTAGAAAACGCCGCGTAACCAATCCAAAAACTCCCGAAACCCTTAAACACTACCCGCTAATGATACTCCAAATCTCAATTCCAATCCCAATCCTAAAAAGAAACCAACCCATTTTAAAAAACTTCCAACACTGAGAGCTCTTCCTTTCTTTAGTCTCTCTTCCCACAGCCAAAACCCAAGGAGATATACAGATAGACAAGGATGGAAGGAAAATAAAAGAAAAAGAGAAAAACATACTAATACACCCAATTACCCCTATATATTTGTCCATACCTCTACTATTCCATGAAGAAAAACGCCATGCACAATATCCCGGAGAAACCTTTTGTCCGGCAAAGTACCCAAAATGAAAAAAGAAAGATCCTCCAAGCGAAGCAGTGACATCACGTGAGTATATGTGCGTAACCTTACCAGCGCTCCGACGGAGGTAGGTAAGGCGTCAAATGGAACTAGTGTGAACGGTTTAGTTCATCACCCTGATTCCTCCAAAGTTTTTACCAACCATTGCTTTGGCATCAGGAGGACCAGCGAATGCACGAGCTTCGGCCGTTACTTCCTCTACTTCCATGTTAGCTTTCGTTACAACTTGGCAAAAGAAAACCTTGATACATACCAACTGACCTGCCCTTGAAATCAACCATGCCCTCCCTCTCAAAAGCCTTCAGAGCATCCTTGATCCAAACAATACAGTCATAGCCTTCCAAGACTGGATTTCCTTCTCCCGGTGGAAGCTTTCCCAAAGCTCGTTCCCTGTTTTCCCTACCAAGTGGAATACTTTCCAAGATAGCCCTGATCTTTCCCAGCCTTTGAGGAACAGGTAGTCGATTGGGGTCAAGTGTCTCGATTCGATACAATAAGACCACGGTGGCTGAGTTGGACACGTTGTGGACGGAGCGTTCGTCAAATGACCACCCTTGGGGGTTGCTTGGGGTAGCTTCAGATGGCCATGTATAAATTGCATGGAAGAGGTTGCCTGCGAAACGATCGTCTTGACCATTGGTAAGGAAGATCCCACGATGCTATCACAGTGAGATAAGTAGAAGTTCTGATGAAAGTTCAGGAAATGACAAAGGGATGGGATCAGTTACATATTCATCGGTCTTGGGAGCATTAAATGTCAGGTAGATTGTGTTGCCCAAGATCTTATCAACCTCACTTGGACGAGGGAAGTTATGGATCATGGTAAAGCCATGCATGGTGTTCGGAACGTCCGCAACTCCATTCATGTTCTCCTGTTTCAACGGAGTTGAATTCTTCGACCCCGAGAAGGACTCGCCAATAACATTAGGGGACTTCATGGTCGGCGTGTTCTTTATAGCAGTAGGCGAGGGCAAGTTTCGGTGGTGGCTTTCAGATTGGTAGTTGGGACGGCGGAATTGGAACAAAGGTAAGCGCGCGATGGTAATAGAGGCGACGGAGTATCGGTGAAGAAGCCTCTGGTTTTGAATTTGTAAAAGAGTAACCGGTGGTAGTGGCAGGCCGAGAGAGGGAGTTGGGCTTGGCAAGATTGTTGACGATTGTGGAGGGGG
Source organism: Neobulgaria alba (assembly GCA_003988965.1). NCBI lineage: Eukaryota > Fungi > Ascomycota > Leotiomycetes > Helotiales > Gelatinodiscaceae > Neobulgaria > Neobulgaria alba. The sequence goes on from QYAM01000086.1 coordinate 46,616, forward strand.
GTCAAGCCCACTCTCTGCTGGGTGCATCCTATATGTTGGGCCTAAGCGATTTGCGAGTGAATCATACAATATTAGAGACAGGACTGAATGATCCTCGGGTCTGGGAAGCATGTTGTTTTTTTTTTTTTTTTTTGGTAGTTGCGGATTCCCGGCGAATGAGTGGTGGTGCGGGGGAACGCACGCGCAACTGAGGCCACGGACTCGACAGGGCCAGGGAGATTTGGAATGGACGAGGGACTGACCTCTGCTGGGACTGGGAATAACGGTTTATGAGCTGAAGCAAAGTCTTCTCCGCGGCGACGTGGCAGACGAATGGAAAGCTAGGCAGGCTCGTTGCAGGATGCACGAGAGCAGAACCGGATCTGGTGAGCAGCGTGGAGGAGGATATATTTTTGGGCGGGCTGCTCGCCTCGTGCTCAGGTGTCACTCCCAGGTGTGCATGGGGCGCATCTGTGCCTGAGCAGACGCACAACTTCCGCCCGGCTTCTCTTCCCCGGGGCCAACCGAATGGCTAGGTTCCAATGGGGCAGGCCTGGTAGGCTGGTCGGGACGCAGCGCTGGTGGTGATTGGGGGTAATGGGAGCAACCAAACAGCAGCCGGGAGCCCCGAATGGGGCCGGGTGGGGATTGAGCGGTGAGGCGTGATCGGGGGACGAGGCGTTGGGCGGGGGGTGGTCTGAAGATTGGAGGCTGGAGGCTGGAGGGTGAGGGGGCTTGGGGTCGGCCGTGAGCTGGGGGGGGAGGTGGAGTTGGGGTGAAGGGCTGGGGGAGGGGAGCTGGACGGCCACCGCCAGTACTTTGCTTTTGCGCCCCGGGGCACGGCGGAGGCTGGCAATATCAGATCTCACATTCTCACAGTGAGTGCTGCGAGCAGGCAAGTATGGCGGTGCGCCGGCTCTGGGCATCGGGAGGCCCGTCCCACGCCAGGAGCACCCCCGATCAAAAGTCCCGAGTGTCGCGCACTGAACCTCGCGCTGGCGGTCCCGGTGGTGCATGAACCATCATCAGCCATGGGCCATGGGCCATGCTGCCCTCCCTTCCTCCTCGAGCTGGGGCTGAACGGCACCTACTGCGAGCATCGGCTGACGAGCAGGTGGATGATCCCCATCCAGCATTTCCCTCGGCGGCCATCAGCAACCACAGGCAGCCAGGAGCAGGAGCCACACTGGTGGGCATTGCGAGGCGTGGGACACTTCCCCCCGCCCGGGAGCCATGGAGAGTCGGGATGGGCCGCTGGGTGCACGCAGCTGCTCCCACTCAGAAGCAGCATGCAGCATCGAGGGCGTTGCTGTCGGGGCGAAGGAGGCAGGAAGGAGGAGGGAGGAGGGAGGAGGGAGGAGGGAGGAGGGTGACCAACAAATGCGACTGGAACGGATGGCAGGATGGAATAAGGAAAGCTGCGACCTGCAATAGCAGCGCCTGTATACGCCGAAGGAGAACAAGATGCGAGACATGCGGCCATACAATGCATTGGGGCGTGCCAGGACTCGCGTGGAGCATGGCAGCAGAACGCCACTTGCGATCGTGCCTCAATGATCGTGCAGGAGCAAATGCGGTGAGACCGCAGGCTGGTGTTGGTCGTGCTGGGGCGGGCCCGGGGAGCATGCTGACGGACGCAGCAGGCCGTGGTGATGAGGGCGGCGATGTGGTGATGTGGTGATGTGGTTTGGGGGTGAGCCGGCGCAGGTGTTGTCGATGTTGTTGACGTCAGGAAGAAACTCTCGTCGCGAGGCATGGCCGGAGCGAGATCCGGGTCCGACCCTGCCTCGCTCAGCGCAGCCCGCCAGCTCCCCGGGGCAGTTCATGCGGCAGTCCGGAGCCCTGCGCTGACTAAGCCCCGCCCCCAGACTGCTGAGGTAATCTGCGATGACGAACCCGCGCAGCTTCATTCCAAGCTCCACCGCAGCACAGCACAAATTCAACGCTCCCGTCCAACGTCGCCGCCCGCCAGCAACCTCCACGACAGCCGTACCGAGTGTCATCCGCCCTCGTATACAACCTCATCCCTCTCTCGCCCTCACCTTCATCCGCGCTTCCTCATCTCCGCCCCCAATTCTGCGCGCCTCTGGTCAGCAACTCGTGTCTGCACCGTACATCTCGCCATGGCGCAGACCTTCCTCACCCAGGACGAGCTCAGGGCCCTCGACTCGACGCGAAACCGACTCCTTCAACTGGCAACCAGCATTGGCAGGCTCAGGATGACGGTCGAGCAAGGAGATCCCCTCCCGCCATGGTGCGTCTCTCCTCAATCGCTGTCGTACTCCCGAATGCTTGCGCACTTACTAATATCATCTGCAGGTCGTCCATACAAGCGAACACCGCCATTGTCTCCCAACAGATCCAAACCATCACAATGCAGCTCGCAAAGCAAGCTCCCCTTCTGGATCGAACGGTAGCCTACGCTGCGGTAAACTATCCTGGCCGCACACAGTATCCACCCCTCGAGAACTTGATGCGCAAGAAATTGGAGCCAGCAGTCGATACCTGGGTCGAGCAGGCACGCGCCGTGGAGGTGGGAGGAAAAGGGACGGAGGCTGAACAGGACGTGAACATTAAACGGGAGGAGGAGCTGTGGAAATGGGCCGAGAAGATCTGCGAGGAGCGCATTTTCAAGTACATAAAGGAGGAGGCCGGCGACGACTACACCATCGAAGAACGGGAGAGTGGGGTGGAGCATGTCAATACGGGCCTGAAGCGCAAACCCGACGACGACGAGGAGGAGGATGAAAGTGACGACGACGCGGAGGCTGAAGATGAAACCACCCGCTCCAGGGTGAAGAAGGTGAAGGCTGCTCCCGCTGCAGTCACGAAAGACCCGAGCAGGCCGCCCAAAAGCCTGGAAGCCATGTCAAAGTGGGCGACAAGTGGATGGGAGTATCAACCCATGGTGCCTAAAAAACGGTAATTGAATGCCCAGGAACGGTAATTGATTATTGGGCAGCAGTGAGTCCTAACTCTACAGTGCCAGTCCCACGCCAACTACCGGAAGGGCTCCGGAGAAGGCGCCCCACCTGTGCGTGTACTCCCGTCTGGGTACCGTAAGGTACCTGACTTCATAATCGACGGCCATCTCGATCTTCACCCCAACCACAGGCCTAGTCGACTAGAATGCATGTCTGCAGGATCTCTTGGCCTGCGATACCCGAAGGGCTTTTCGACCTGTCCGAACGACAAACGTGCACCTGGCGCAACATGAGTGGAACTGTTGAGCATCCGGAGGTTGTGGAAGCGGTGGCCTCACCGAGCTGCCAAGTTTGGAGTTGTCTTGCCGGGGACATGTGCATTCCCCGTAGTAAGTACCGGGAGTGAGAATGGAATGTACCTTACTTAATATTAGGTCACGTTAGGGCTGGCTGGAGACATCCGGTCCCAAGAAATTGAATTGATGCCTGAATTCCTAGGCTATATTTTTCTTGAAGCCACATTCCCTCCGTTCTGTGGCATCCAAACATTTCTTTTTTCTTGAACAAAGGCTGGTATCGACGCTATCTGCTATTGGTAGTTCGCACCACCCCACCACTTGGCAGCTGAAAACATAGAAGTCATGCGAAAGCAACATCCAATCACCATTTGCGGGGAAATATTCTCAATCCACTAGCTCTTACTTCATCACCACAAGCGAATATTTCCCTACTCCCCAAGTACTGTATCCGATCATTTAAAACCTTGTGCTCTTACGCTGCTTTTTTGTTTTCTTCTTATGCAGAACTGTCTTGGATTAAGTGATTTTTCTTTTTTCAACCCTTTCATGATTTAGGCCTATTGGATTTATTTACGAGCTTATATGCCTAAACGGCCGAATTTTGAATCCTGTCGTGTTGCCTACCAATACCTCTAGGTTTGCATGTGGAGTATTTTGTATTCAAGGTAGGTGATATAACCTCGTATATCAGTTAATTCTCTATATTATAAAGAGTCATATGAAGATATATATATATATTTATTATCAATACAACCAAGTTTACTATCAATTAAAAATCATTCCCTTTAATAACTACTTAACCCTTGATAGAAACAAAAATTAATATGAAGAAATCGCAATCACGCACCAATCTAACATCCTGAGCAGATCCAAATTTCACATTTCCATCCAACCATCCAACCACCCATTATACTTCCAAAACTCAAAAGTCACCTCCACCCAACAACCCATTATAAAACCCACTCACCGACCTACGAACCCCTCCTCCTCTCCTCAAAAGAAACAATGAACCCCCCTCCACCAATAAATCCACCCCTCAACCTTCTTACCCTACCCCCCGAACTCCGTCGATTGATATGGGAATATATCCTCCATCTCCATCCGATTTCCCATCCGCATCTCACACCTTTAATCCCACCGATTTCATTCGCAGGAATGACAACGTGGGAATATCATACGCAAAAACTCGGGTTATCATCATCATTATTATCCTCCACCCAAAAGAAAAATGGGGATGGGGAGCTAGAAACGATTACGTGGATTTCTTTTTCTCAGAGTATGGATTCGAGAGAGTTGGAAGGGTTGAGAGATTTGACAGGGAGGAGAAGGAAGAAGAAGGTCTTGGGAAAGATCCCAACTTGCTTGTTGAGAACTTGTAGACAGATCTATGAGGAAACACATCTTCTTCCTTTTCAGGCTAATTCTTTCGTCTTTGAAACTTGGTGTTGGAGGGCGGTTTTTTCGGCGAGGACTTTTGTTGAGAGCCTTTGTGAGTGGCAGAGGGAGGGTGTTCGGGAGGTTAGGGTGGGGGTTGATGGAGATGGTGGGGAGGGGGAGAGGGAGATGTGGAGGGTGGTGGTGAGGGGGTTGAGTGAGGGAGGGGGGGAGGGAAGGTTGGGGTTGGTTTGCAAAGGGTGTGGGGATGAGAGTGGGGAGGATAAGGGGGAAAAGTGGATGAGGGTTTTGAGGAGGATGCATAGGATTAAGATTTCGGTGGGTGGGATTGGTGGGGATGATGATAGGGGTGGGGATGGAGATGCTTTAGGGGGGTTGAGGGTTGAATTTATAAATAAGTTTGAGGCTTTTGCAAATAAAGAGTTGGGTGAGGTGGAGGGGGGAGGGGAGGGAGGGAGGGAGAGCGTTAGGATTTTGGGGGTTGAGGGGCCAGTTTTTGATGGGAATGGGAATTTAAAAGGGGTAGATAAAGGAAAGGGGAAGGAGAACGAGAAGGTGGTGAAGGAAGAAAACTGTGTTTTTTAAGTGAGATTTTAGAGAGGATAGGTGGTAAGGAGGCTTAGTTGGCAAGGGAGATCGCGATATTGGATATCAAGGGTAAACTTGGGGTTGGTGGTTAAATTAAGGTTATTTTTATGTCTATCTATCTCTGATAGTAAAATCTTCATTGCGTTATTATACTTCCATTATCTTTTAGTAGATTCCCTTCGACTTATCTTAAATTTTAACTCATTTAAGACTACTTATTTATCTTTATCTCAAGGTATCTTACCTTTTGAGATCTTTTGGGGGGGCGAAATTGGGGGGAGGATCTATAGGAGGTAAGTGATGGGATTGGAACCTCTTTGTTTTTCTTTCCTTTTCTCCTTTTTTCTAACGCTAGCCTTTGGGGAAATTCCTTAATTTATTTTTCTTAAGAAGGAAATTAAAGGGGAAAGAGAAGAGTGGGAGAGGCTAGGTGGTTGTATATCCTATTAATTTCCAATTTAAACTCAATATTCAAAATTTCTCCCCAATCTACCATCCATATCCATCCTCTCCATTTATTCAAATCTAACCCATCATAAAAACAAACCATCAATCCCTAAAATCTCACCATTCCACGCTCTACCCCTTTCATTCTTTCCCTCCCCTTCTTCCCCTTCTTCATCACAATCACAATAACATAAACTAGGCCCCCGTTCTTCTATGTATATTATCTCCATCCTTTTTAAATCTACCAGAAAATTCTCGATATCGTGGATAGTGATGTTTTCGACTCGGAGATTAGACAGGGAAAATTGGATATGTTGGTATAATTGGACTGCGTTTTGGGGGAGGTGATGTGGATGGGTGAGGGAGGAAGATAATGTTGTGGGTGTGAGTGGTGAGATATGACAGATGCGACAGCGGAGATCTGGAACGGGTTAGCTTCTGTTTTTGTTGGCGGTTGAATGATGGGAATGGATGTAGAAGGGGGGGATGTGAGTTGAGGGAGAGAGAAATCTCACCTTCAGTTAGGACAGATAGATGATATTCTACTACTGCATTCCATTGGGTGAGTAAGGCGGTGTAGAGGTCTGGGTTGAAGTTGGAGGTGAGGATTGATTTGTTGTGCTGAGTCTGGAGGGAGAATAGATGGGCTGTTAGTAGGGTTTGACTGGAGGGTGTTGGTGGAGTGGGTGGTGTTGAATTGATGGAATTCGGAATTTGGGGACCTAGATGGGGATGAGAAAGTGGCTGAGATTTTGTTGTGATTGGTGAATAGGGGGTGGATTTTAATGTATTGTGACATGTTGAAGGTGAAATTGAAGTGGTTTTCGAGGGAATGGTCGCTGAATCTGGAATATCCTTTTTTTTCCCAATTAAATCCGGGCTGTCGCTATTTTCTGAGATCGTGCCCTTTTGCTTCCCTTTATATTCTTTCTTCCAACCACCCTTCCTCTTCCGTCTAACCCCATTCCTAGTTTTCTCTACCCCCTCGGCTGAATCTGTTATAATCACCATAACTCTTTCTGTCTTTTCGGCACCGATATCAATTACGTCTCTTAAAACACCCGGGTCACCTCTCGAACTCTCTTTTTCTGTAAGGGGGGAATTTTTAATTTGTTCTCTCGGGAGTTTGTGTTTCCGCCCGGTCGATTTCGGAGAGTGCTTTTTTTCGGGGGTCATTGTTATTTTTTATTGAAGGGGTGGGTTGGTGGTAGAAAATGAGGCATGGAGAGAAGGAAATTTAGTAGAGAGAACGGCGAAGTTGTTTTATATGTTTTTATTTGGTACGGTGTGTTTGTGGAAAGTTGTGGGTCAGTGGATGGGTTAGAGGCTTGTTTGCTTGCTTGTTTGGTTTTGTTTGGTTTTGTTTTGTTTTGTTTGGAGCTGGGTAATGATGAGTTGTTGGGCTTCAAGTTTTTTAGGAAACACATAATGTAAGTGGAGGGCCAATCCTCCGTTCTATACCCAAATGAGATGGTTAGTTCAATTCGCACTCAAATAGGGTCAATTAACTACCTCTTCTATTGTTGTTTCTTCATTCTATTTCGTCCGCTTTTGACAAATTAATGACTTGAAGATTTCTAATCGTGTACTTTTACTGAAATTAATCACCAATGGAGACTGAGTTTATCAGGCCGCGATTACCGGAACTCAGCGTCATTGCTTCCGACTTCATTCCTGCATCGCATAAGTTGCGCAGGGGTAAGGACACTTTTTGAAAAAGTGTCCTTACCCCTGCCAGCCATGCCCTCGCAAAGTGTTCGCTTACCCCAAAAACCCCTCTATACTCCTCGTAGACAATGTACTCTTTCATGTATTGGATATGTGTGAAAACAAACTGTAGGCGATTTCCAGTAGTGGCTTCATCTATATCTTCCTCTAGGAAAAGGTTTAAGATTTCCCCGCGGTGCAATCTCAGAATGCAGGTCTGATGAAGTCTCTTTGCGTACATTTATCAGAGACGACTTTCTACGTTACCTATAAATACCTATAAATTAAAAGATTTCTAAATTCGAAAAATCATTTTCATTTTCGGACTTGTTAATAAGATATCTTCCTAGAAGCAAACCAAAAGCAGAGAATTCAAATTTTATGTGGAGGTCCGGATAGTTAGAAGTTAAAAAGGGAGAAAAATAAAGAACTGGATAAAATTGGTGTTGATAATAGATCAGAAATTTACAATCTAGATTTATATATCCGTACACTTTCGAAAAAATCATAAGGAATAATAAAAATATATTTCTTCAAGTTAAGGTAGGATTAGTACGTGATAATCCAAATCGTAAATCGTGAATTTCCTTACAAAAACCACGCAATAGTAACGATATTTAAGTTTAGGTGTAAAATCGTCCTTTACTATTACCCTTAAAAAGCTACAGTTAAATTAAGGAAGGAAAGAGAAATTTAAGCCCAAGCTTGGAGTATGAAATGTCAAAGTGAGAAAGAAGATGGAATTTATATCTTTAGTTAAATGGCACGATATATTCTTTATTTATAACTGATTTGACATTGAATTTCGATTTAAGCTACGTAGTTAACGACCCTATTTTTTCCTTCACATCACAACGATCTCAAGGCATCAACAATTAAACTTTGAAATTCTACGAACTAAACGGTTCTATCTCTCTATCCACCCATTCAAAGACCAAGAACCTTCCTCGCCTCCTCCTCAACCCCCTCGCCCCATCCCCCCTTCCCAGCAAGCCATCCTCTTCCCTTCTCCCCCACCAACCCCCAAGTCCCCTCTTCCTCCTCCGCATTATTCTCCAACCAGAGAACCACCAGCCCCGTAACCCAAACCTTCTCATCCACCCTCTCCCTCACCAAATCCTGACTCTTAATCCCCAACAACGTTTCCAAACCCGGGGAGATCGTCCAAAATCCATCGAATGATTGGAGACTAATCAAATGATGGATTTTATCAATTAGAGATTTAGTAGTCCAATCAATTGCTAGAGGGGTGGGGATAGGGATATGAATTCCTGAAGGAACTGGGGCGCCGGGAATAGGCATATTACTACCCATTTGAGCGCTTGAACGAGAGGCCGTTTTCATTTTCCGGGGGGCACCTCTTCCTACAGACACTGGGGCTGGAGTACTCTGTTGCATCATTTGGGAAGATCCTGCAGAAGAATCAAGTAAGCCTTTAGTCTCAACATTTTGATTAGTAGTTTGGGAAGTGTTAATTTTTTGGGGATTTGCTTGGGAAGACAGGGCAATTGATTCAAAGACAGAACTGGATTTGGACCCAAAAGATTTAGCTACACTCTCAAAAGGACCAGTTACACTTGTATTGGTTGATCCAAATCCAGTGGTTGGTGGTCCAATAGCGGAGCGTGTGCTGTATTCTGTGGAAATTGGGACGGTAGATCCAAATAAGCCGTAACCGGGGGGGTTTGCAGAAGTTGTCGTTGTTGAGCTAGCCAAACCAAAACCCTGGAATGTTCCTTGTTGAGGCTTGGCGGAGCTAAATAACGAGGATTCTTGAACATTCCCAGATGATACACCTGGTACATTTGATGCACCAAATAGTCCGGTACCTGGAGTATTGCCAACAGTGGAAGAACCAAACAACGACGCAGCTGGAGGAGCCTCAGGCGATGCTGCCGTGGTGGAGGTCGCCCCAAAAGCACTAGTTGTGGCCCTAGTTGTGGCCCTAGAGAAACCAAACAATGATGCCGAGGGAGGATTCGTAAGAGGCTGGCTTCGGGGAGTTCCAAAAAGTGTCCCTTGGTGTTGGGCAAAAGGATTGGTAGTAGAACTAGGCCTGCCAAATGCTCCTGTAATTGCTGGATCTGGAGATGAGTTTCCAAAAAGCCCTCCGGAGGTAGGTGAGGATCCAAAGCTTTGATCTGTTCGGGTTTCAGGTACGCTAGCTCCAAACAACCCTCCTGAGGTAGGTGTTACGGAAGCCCCAGAAATTCCTCCAAAGAGTGTCGTGGATGAAGTAGGTTGGACTTCGGCTGAAGAATGAAGGGAACCAAATAGCCCTCCAGTGTTTGGCTGACCAGAATTTCCTAAAAGCCCACCAAAAGGAGATATTGGTTGTGCTGATGGTGTGGAAGAGGCAATTGTGGCTCCAAAAAGACCTCCAGAAGTAGGTTGAGTGATAACTGCTCCAAATAATAACCCAGATTGTGTAGATTGTGCTTGGGGTGGATGATCAAGGGATTCAAAAAGGTTTCGAGAGCCAGGTTGCCCAGCGGGAACTCCAAACCCTCGAAAAATAGATGTCGGTTGTGCAAGTTGTGCTTGTACTGAAGATCCAAAACTCCCAAATAATCCTCCAGAATTGGGGTGTTGGGTGTTTCCAAAAGACCTTCCAAAGAGGGAAGATGATTGGGATTGAGGAACAGAACTAAAAAGAGAGGAGGAACTACCTTGAAATCTAGCTCGTCTACTCTCTACCTGTACATATCCGGGTATAGATGGTGGCGATGATGATCTAGCTGTAGTAAACAAGTTAGTAACACTGCGACCTGCTGAACTTAACGAAGACATGAATCCCGCAGCTGGGTTTCTGATTCTTGGACTGTGACTTTCTGCGTAGCATTCTGGATAATTGATTGAGCCGTCCAAGTTAGTGGCTGGACTGTTATATGACCATCCAAGAAACTGTGCTTGTACTATGGCAGGCAAACCACTAGTTTCAATAGTTTCACTAGTTGGCGAGCTCGAGCAAAATTCGAGATCAAAATTGCAAGTATCGCAAACAGTAGAATCTGATGGAGCCTTAAGGGGTGCAAATTGATGATAGCATGTGACTAAAGGGGAGTTACCAATATTTTCGTCACCACAAATCATGAAACCTATAGAAGTGTGAGATAATCGACCAAGGAAATGAATCTTATCAATAATAGGGAAAGTTAGCTTACCACAACCGTCGTCATCCTCATCATCACTCTCGACAAGAGCCTTTTGTTCCACCACGTACTCGACATTCTTTTCTTTCTCAAATTCCTCGTCATTTGCAGCAACGGCGACGAATGAGCACCATTTCCCAGCGACTTGGAACTTTTCTCCTAGTCGAACAGCCTCCTTTTGAATCAAATCATCAAAACAACCTGGATATCTTTCTCTCAATAGTTTTCCACTTTGGTCTTTCGCGTCATAAAGCCAGCCTCGGCCTTCTTCGAGGTCCTGAACGGCTTTCTTAGCTGCAAGTTGATGGATGGTTTTTCCAGGTGCTGTTATGATCTCAATGGGGATTTCGAGAGCAAGAGGGCCCTGTGGAGAGTTTCCTCTAAGGACCACTGCTGTTGGATTTCGTTGAATTGTCTCGGGAGACATAAGCAGATAAACCGTTGTTCTGGAGAAGGCAAAGAGGGAAGGGATTTTATAAGGTGCTTGCAGAAGTTTTGGAATTGGGATCTCTGGTAGAATAATTTCCGATTCCTGGACGTCTTTGATATCCTTTTCAGCATCGTAACTTGCGTCGAAAAGCGAGATGGTTGGTTTCGTTTCTGGCTTGGACTTTGGACTCTTCACATCGTCTGAGAGAAGGACTTTCATTCCTTCGGCGACGGTATCGATCAAATCGAAGTCATCATCCTCCTTCTCATACTTGACTTCGAGGGTATAGTCTGTGATGTGTGGGGATAATGCTCCACGTAGCATGCGCACAACAGAGCTATCAAGTCGTTCACCTTGTTGAACAGTCTGCGCAAAACCATTTCCAGCACGAGCAAGGCCCTCGATTAAAGAATGAGAGACACCATTGCCAATGCCCAGTGGGAAGATTCGAATCTTGCCATTGGTTGCCTCGATTTGTTGGTTGACATAGGCAAACAACTTATTCTGGTTCCAAATATCACCATCAGTCAAGAGAATGATCTCCAGAGGAAGATCTGTATATCGGTTCTCAATGGTTCCCTTGATCGCACTGAATGTCTCCGTGCCACCCATACTGGCATCGAATCTGTCGATATCCTGAGTTGCAAAAGCAAGGGTTTCTTCATCGTAAGTTTGACTCTTTGTCCACAGGAACTGAAAGTTAGATCCGAACGAGCAGATGTTAAACTTGATTCCTGCTGGCATAGATTTGAGGAACACTTTCATAGCTGAGATCAACATGGGTATATTCCCTGACATACTACCGCTTCGATCGGCAACAAAAACAATTTCGGCCGGCGAGGGTGGTAAAGTGAATTTTGGAACCAAGGTTGCCATCAGAGCCCGATGATTTGGAAGTGTCGGGTGGGTTTCAAGAAGAGCTTTGGGTATTCCAACGTTCTTGGATTGCACAATCAAAACGAAGTCCTTCTCCAAAGCTGCGCTTCCTAATGCTAGAGTCGCAGAAGCCTCGTTCATAGTTGGATCGGCATTGGAAGCAGTCGAAATTGTTCCCATCGAGACAGCAATAGGATGTGATGGCGATTGAACTCCCTTGACAAATGAACCCTCAGGCATGCTAACATCGACAGTGATTTTGATTCCTTCATCGTTGCGAGCTTGAGGGGCGTTGAGGACCTTGGGTTCTGCACCATAGCGGGGTGCAATCTTTGTTGGAATAGTGAACCGAATGCCCTCAGTCTCGTGATGCTTCAGTTCGCCAATATAGGTGATTTCCACTATCACCGTCTCTCCAGCTGGGATGTTGCCCAATTTCGTACTGAATACATCCGAAGCCTGTGGAGCCTGCTCAAGCAAACCAGCGGTTTCGCCCTTGGCGACTGCCTGGTCAAAGATTTGCTTGGCTTTCTTCTTTTCCTTCACCAAGCCACGGAGCACCTTCGTGCCAATTCGGCATGTGAATTTAACCACGCTCACTCCGTCATACAAAGGAAATGTGTAGATGCACTCTTTGATGGAATCTGTGGTTGAGGGGTTTGTGAACTTTTGGGTTAGAACAGTACTGGAGGTTGTTGAGAGGATGGTGCTGTGAACTTCGCTGTTGACAAGAGGGAGGTAATGCTTCTGGTGGCGGACATGATACACGGTGGAAGCTACATGATAGTAGCAGCCGCACAAGAAAGTCATGATGGGTTGGTCGGATGGGGGCAATTGATGATGATGGCCAGGCAATTTGTTGCAAGGTCAATTGAAGATGAGGAAAAGTGTAGTGTTTGGAATTGGACCCTTGAGATAATAGAAGGGTTAATATAGTTAATAGTTGTGCTGGAAAGTTGCGAGTGTGAATGTGCCAGGCGAGGCTGACTGGTGCCTAATCCCGGGAAGCCACACCCGGCACCCCACAAAGAGTCTGCCTTACCGGAACAAACCAATCACATAGCAGGAACAACGGGAAATAAAGTTAATCACCACCATTTTTGAGTAATTCCAGTTAGATTTCTAAGGTGAAATGAGTCAAAGGCCTTTGAGCATGTGTCATGTGACCGGAAGTTGTTGCCTGGAACCTTTGTGCTGCAAGCGGCTGGAGCTGGAATACCCTGATGAAAATTAAGCCGCTTTCTAACATTGTTTTCTTCATTGATCCAGACGCAATGTCCGGCGAGATCAATAGGTATTAAAACACCTGTTTGATCCTCATACAGATGTTCGTATAAAGGGGTATGTTTGTTAAACCTTACTTGTTTATTATTGAGGTCTAGAACATAGGTCACAAGTATATATAGCCTCAGTTTCTTCTGTATAGCAGACCAGACAATACAATCTGACTTCTCCTCATTCTTGAACCTCATTCTTCCTCCAGTCAAATAATAGGCAACAAGATTGAGGGTTGCGAGCGGGACCATAGCAAAGCGTTAGTAGTAGAAGGTCACCATCCCACACCCTCCATTCAGCCAATATCTCTCATATAGAGAAGTGAGTCATTTAAAGGGATATTCTTCTCTCCCGGACTGGTCCCCCTAGTGCTGCTGCATATTCGGCTCTATCATCCTAGGCCTTAGACTACGGGCTCGAGGGACCTTGTCGAGCTCATACTTGTCGAATCGATCTTCCTCCCTTGTATCTCTTCCATCATTCTTGTTGCTCAAGTCCAAGAATACCAAGCTTGCATCTTGGCGCCACAATTAGGTCGGTCTATATGAGAGCAGGCCGGGAAGTATTTGATGAGTAATATCCTCGAGGTAGGAAGCCAAGCCGTGATGATCCCGAAATTTGTTTCGATGGAGCCCTAAAGCCAAATGTAGAAGCCTTCTCATGTATCGTCGCTTGTGTCGTTGGATTGAGTCGCGTAGTATGACGAATGGTGCTATAAACGCTAACCCTGATGAGCGTTAATTGCCTGAACTTATCCAAGAAATGTTGAGAACTTACAGAATGCCGACAAGAAATGGAATTATCTGCTCATTCCCTTTCCTCTTAGGCATATTGAGCCTCCAAATTAAAGGACAAGGGACCAGAAGAATCAAGAAATCCGTGACAATATTTGTAATCCCATGGATCTCAGTCGTCCGAAACTTCGTCGCGTAGTGTCGATCTCGAATTGCATTGAATCCAACATGATCGATGGATGAAGGTGAGTCTTCAAGGGTTAGTATTGGCAGCAAACATTGGCGAGAAAAGCTTACCCCGATTATCAAAGTTTTAAAGAGCATGAACTATAGGATCACAACGGGTACTAGGAGGTACTGAAATATCTATTATTTGACAGTTGAAGATAGAACACTCCGATACTTTTAATATTGGCGGAAACCTAGTTCGGCGTTATTGAAGCTTAGAGGGAGTTAGAGGGGTTAGGCGTAGCCTTTGCTCTAGTAGTTTCTACTTGATCCCTTAAAATAAAAAACACAAGAGGACATTCTGAAGGCGTTCCAAAGATAAAGAAAAACAATTGCCATGGTAAATTGAAAGAAATGGTGAAATTCGAAAATTTACATTTGAACAGTTCATGTTCGTAATTATGTGTTGGTCTCGCTGGGAGCCACCTCCTCACCACACACACGAACACATCCTTCAAATGGGCAGTGCAGATAGAAAAGACAGCTTTGCCTTGCAAGGCCAGTTGCAACATCTCCACGATGGAGGCTTAAGGCTTTCAAACACGTGCTGGGGATGGGCAATTACCCGTGGGAGCCCCCTACTCGTAAGCGGTTATGATAGCGAGTTTCCAAGGGGCGGGAACTTGACCTGCTACTTTAAAGTCTACATGGTGTGCGAGAAGCGCGCGATATTTGATGGTAGGTCAAGACGATCCGAGGGACCGTAACCTCGAATTCTGGACTGTAGTGTAGTATATGCGTAATCATCCGTAGACTACAGCCTTAGGATAGTTTGTCGAATCAAGTTGTTCGAATAGTCAATAATACTGGTGAAAACCGGCCCATTTTGTAGTAAATTCCTTGGACCTTCGGGGATTAGTGACAGGGCTTAAAAAAGGATATTAGAGGCTAGTTTCAAATAATAGTATGCATGATAGATCGACCCTGTACTAGAGACGATATTTGTCGACGTTCAGAGAGGGTTCGAAAAGGGGAGTAGACGAGGCTAGCGATACACGTGATCGGAGCCGAGAAACGCCGTCCTCCGGAGGCTAGCCTTGTCATCAACACCCACATGCGTAATTCGCATCCACTCATTCCAATCCACTCCATAAGACCACGTCTCTATCGCCGTCTCCATCCTTCTTTCAACATCTTGGAGTCATATCGTCAACTACACATTGATTTCGAAGACCAAAAGCCCTCTTCAAAATGGAGGTCCTTCGCAATGCCCTTCAGCCTATTACCCACAATCTTCCAAAGCCCATTCAAGCGCTAGGCGAGTCTATCATCGGCGAGACCTGCTACAAGACACTTCTCTTGGATGTTAATCTCGAATCGACGGAGTGTATTAAGCTCGCCATCTCCAAGGGTCTGGGCATTGGGATTATCGGCGCGTCTTCTATCGTCAAAGTTCCCCAGATCATCAAGCTAGTCAACTCACGCTCTTCCGACGGCGTTTCCTTCCTGGGCTATCTCCTCGAGACGTCCTCCTACCTCATCTCCCTTGCCTACAATTTCCGCCAGGGATTTCCGTTCAGCACATATGGAGAGTCAGGTTTAATCATGGCGCAGAATGTGGTAATCGCGGTGCTGGTTCTGCAATATGCGGGGAAGGGGGCTGCTGCTGCTACTTTTGTCGCAGGTCTTGCGGCAAGTGCGTTCGCCCTGTTCAGTAAAGATATTTTGGATATGCCAACTCTAGGCTATCTTCAACAAGGATCCGGAGTTCTGAGCGCAGCAAGCAAGTTACCACAGATTTTGGCTATTTGGCAACAAGGTAGTACCGGACAGTTGAGCGCTTTTGCAGTAAGTTATATTAATTCCGACTTTCTAGTGTGCGGTACTAATAAATTTCGGGATTTAGGTTTTCAACTACCTGATCGGGTCTCTGTCAAGAATTTTCACCACACTGCAAGAGGTGGATGACAAGAACATTCTGTACAGTTTCATTGCAGGCTTTGTGCTTAATGCAATCCTCGCTCTGCAAATGGCCTACTATTGGAACGCACCAGCCAAGGGTGTCAAGGCAAAGGGAAAGGGAAAAGAAAAGGTTCCCGTTGCAGCTACATCGGCCTCGACAACAGCGACGCCAAGGAGCAAGGGTCCCACGACTCGTCGACGTGGTTGAGATATCACCACTTGTTTTGTCTTTTCTTTGCTTCGACTCCTGCGTTTGCGGTTGCAGTCTTCTTTTAATGATACACATATAGGGATGCACCCACCATTTCCTGTCCCATCTTTGCGACTTCCGCATTCCATTTTCCTCCCTTGATTGATACATGTTGCATTTTAGTCGAGTGAACAGTATTTTATTTAGTTTTTTGTGACTTTCATCCTACCACTGGGGTGTTGCTTATTCCTTGGCCGTTTTTCTTGCCGTTTCCATTACATAATTTTGAAAGCCACGACAAATAATGACTAGAGCCGAGGGAAGCATGTGTAGAGTAGTTCTCTAGACACTAAGTGCTAAGTCCATTTAGAACGACGTGGTAGAAAGCCCACTATGCCAAGAGAAATAATAGGTACCTTAACCCCAAGCCTCTTCAATATACTCTAATATTGGTTTCTATGAAAATAGTGGCCCTCCAGCGCCAGTATCACACTTAGTAACATAGTTAATAGTAACTAAACAGCCGTCATCCCTGTGGTATGAACCACATTTCTTACAGCCGCCAATTTTTCGGATGTTCTGGTAGTCCCACCACATGTCGTTTCCACTTACCGAACAATCGTTATGACCCTGTATGAAGACGCCGCAGCCCCGAGTCGAGTCGCCCCAGCAGTTCCCAGTCTGGCTATTATTGCTAGGGAGAGAGGTAGAGGTTAGTAATGGCAAGCAGTGAGAGCAAGAGGAAAACAAGATCTTCAAGTGCTGATGGGGTCGGAGACTAAAGATAAGAGGGGAGTTGACTTACAAATTCGCATAAGAAAGGCTGTCATTCCGCGACAGTTTATTGACGGCTTCGTCACACCAACTCAACAGGCCCGGGGTTGTGCACATGGACGAGCCCTTGCAGTCATAGTCGATGGGGTCTGGCTCAAAGGCGTTGACGTAGGGATTGTAGCCTTGCGCTTGAACCAGGAATTTACTTGTGTCGGTAGTAAGGGTTCCCAGGGGCAGTGTCCACGTATAGGTGTAGCCCGAGATGCTGAGAGTGACATCACCGAGAGACGTCCACGACCAAGGTGCGGCTGTTGATCCAGCAGGAACGGTGCCACTGTACTGGTAGAGCGTGGTGCCCTCGACCATGTAGTGGGTGCAGACATAGTCATCTACGACGAAGTTGATAGGCCATCCTGGATTGGTGTCGAAATCACACTCTATTGAGTCCCAGAGATAGATGCGGACAAACGCGTAAGGAACAAGAATGTCAGCCTGGTATGTACTTGTTGATGCATGAGGTGAGGAGGCGTAGTTGGAGACGGTGATCCCGCCGGGCAAAGATTTGGTGTAGGCCGTCACCCTTTCGGAAGAAAGTCCTGTATTGCCACCTGAGCCCACGGGAAGCACGTGGAACTGATTAGTAGTTCCTGGTGTGAGGCCGCCAACTGTGATGCTCGTCATGAAGCTTGGAACACTTGCAATAGTATTCGAATCGCCTAAAATCACATAGTACCCAAGAGTGTTCTTGGCAGCGTTCCAGGACAAGCTGGCGGAGCTATAGTCATAGGCCGAAAGTGTAAGCCCACCCACCCCTCCTACGATGCCTGCAGATGCCCAAGCTGAGGCTGCATTGTTCAACGGGACGCCGCCCGCGACCGCGCCCATCATGCTCTGCATGTAGGAATCACTTGGCAGTGTATCGTACGGATTCGGCAAAATGTCATCTGTGACTTGAATGAAGCCAGCTCCGCGAGACTTAGCCAGCTGGACGACGCTGGCGACCGCGGTCTCTGGCACACCGTAGACGATATGCCAGAGTTTCCGCGGGTCCTTCGGCACCCAATCGTTCGCTGTGTATGCGTTGAGATAGGCGTCGTAGTTCAGCTCGAACGTCAGCAGGGTGTCCATGGTATCCTCGAAGCACGACGCCATAGGCGACCCCGGATTCAAGACGGTCAGCGCGCCGGGATGGGCACGCTTGGTGTAGTCGTTGATGTACTTGTAGAGGTCTGCATATTTATTGTTATCCCCGCACTCGGGCCAGCCCTCGTCGAAGAAGATGCCGCCAATGTTGCTGTAGAGCTTGTACCACATGTCGACATCCTCCTCGATCTGGGCGGTCCAGTCTGCCAAGTTGCCGGAGCCCAGCCGCGTCTTGAATCCCTGTTGGCTCACGCCCAGGTACCCGGTTCGCACGTAGCCGAGAACTGTTTTCCCCGATGCTGCCCCCCGGTTGATCACATCGGTCCAGCTCGAGTCGACGGCCGAATCTGGCCCGTTCACCACGTTGGCAATCAAGATCGGGATCTTCTCCTTGGGGTACCTGATCAGCCGAGTCCAGGCCGCCGGGTCTCCTCCCGGGTTGATATACGAGGCCACTGCGATTTGCTCTAAACACCCGGATATCAGTTCAGAGATGCATGGTGTCTGGCAAGGAAAGGATACGTACGACCCGAGGTCCCATTCGACGAGCCACTCCCACCGTTGAGGACATCAAGCAACCACTGTTGTTGGTATTCGAGCCAGGTTGCGTTGTAGGGTTGAGGCCCATCGATCTCAGGCATCGTTAGGATACAGGTGCAGTCGACATTGGGAGCCTGGGTTGGTTAGTATGCTCAACTCATCGATACAAAAAGATCACTAACAATATTGCAAACTGCGTGGGTGCCTCCTGGGACGGTGAGCTGCCCTTGACAATCATAGTCTCGGCATAAGGGCTGGGCGAGTGTTAGTTATCAAGTCTGTAAAAACACACCGTGGTCAGGTTTTCGACTTACTGAATTGATTGTCAGCGGTTCGCCCCCAGTGCACTTGGGAGGTTTGGTGGCGAAGCCTGTGCCAGGAAGATTGATTTTCCCAACTACATGTAGCTTCGTTTCATCGTCGTTCAGCCTATTGTTCAGGGCAATGAGCAGCCCAATGGCGTAGTAGGAAAGCCAAGCAAGCGACTTGCCTACTAGCTGTTTCGATCCCAGGGAATCAATATACTTGCGGAGGACCTCAGGTGCGTCTGTGGACAACTTAAACCCAGAGTTAGCCCATATGTCAGGATCGACGTAGAGATCAAATATTCCATCCTTCTTGGTATCGGCGCTGACGAGGTCGAAGACACACGTCAAAACTACGTAAAAGCACCAAGAGTTAGATTTAACGTTGCAAAGTGTTTACAAGACCAAGGCTGGATACCTGTGGTGTCCGAGGAATCAATACCGCACGTATTGAGAGCATTGGTGACTGAGGACTGAAGAGCCATAGCCAGACCCTCCGGAAAGATGACTGAGATATCGCCAATATTCTGGCCGTTCGCCGCTGCAGTTGCTGTGGCTATTGCAACTTGGACGGTCGAGGTGCCGATGACGGTAAGATAGCCGGTATTTACTCCAATCCACTGGCTGATTTTAGCAAGAGTTGGAGATGGGTTGGTTTTATGGGAAAATACTTTTGTTGTACCTTGATTCGGGTCAATAGTGATGTACTGCGTGTCGGTGCCGTAGATTTCTCCTACGTATGTATCTGGGTTACCCAGGTCGGACTCAACTGGATTGATACCAATTTGTCCAGAAGTGGTAGGATTGATAGCTTGCTCGCCGCGAATATTGATTGTTGGAGTTGGAGTTATTTGAGCTGTGAGAGGAGCATCATTTTGAACAAATCTTGCAAAGCCAAATTGGCCTAGGCACAAGAAGAGGATGAGATTCATAACTGCCCGGGCCGTGTCTCTCGAGTAGGGTAGGGCGGAGAAGAGTTAAAGAGTATGCCAGCCTCGACAAAAAACAGAGTTAAACTAAGTTGTGCTCCGCGCCTTGGGCAGCTCAATATTCCGGACTCACTCATCAGCTATAAGGGTCTCTGCCTGCGAATATTGGCCTGCCCACTCTTCCTAACAATACGAGACTAATTGATTTTAGCGCAGCAAAGTCTCCGCTTATAAGCTGGGCAATTGACGCGATATGTTGGTAGCAATCTTATTTAATGCTCTAAGTGTTGGTTATTTAGTAAGAAGCACAAATACCGCAAATCCTCAGGAAGAAGAAATGCCTAGAGTCTGATCACACCTTGCTTATCACGTATAAAATATCACCATACAAGCTGAATGTTAGCGAACACAGTCGTTTGTACCAAACTTTGGTTAGGGCGTCAGAGTGTGATTAAATCCTTCGTATATTTTCTTTAAAAATTTCTCCGGTAGAGATACCATGACCTGTTGTATGCAGGATTTACTTTGTATGCCGGGCCTGTGACCCTTCTCCAGCTCCTACCCTGAGGGCAATAATGTCGGTCGTATTCCATTTACGGAAGAACTGTTGGGGATAAGTCTTGCCGTCCTAAAATATGCTTTGGGGTATCGCGGTTCACACTTTCTATGGTAAGCTAATCTGTATATATAGCAGAGCTATTTGTTTAGATCCCAAAAAGACACACCTTTATTCCTTCCCCCCCCTTGCAATTACCTCTGATCTACAGTTGAGTGAAGACTTCCGTCATGACTCTATTTGGCGGGTTTCGTCTAGCCATTGTGCTTTCTATCCTGTCCGGCGTTGTTCATGCTGAGAATTACATGTTCGATGCATCTTGTGGAGCAGGTAAGTTCCAAGCTTCTACGAACTTGTTTTAAAGAATTTGACACTAAATGTTTCATATAAGCGGGCTCGAATAAGCTGGATTTTCTGCAGAATGGATTTGTTGATGCCCTTGACATGGCAGGTGCAGTTGTGGCTGCTGATAACAAAATTCCCATCAGCAATGCTTTCGCCAATGCGGTTGTCAGCCTTTTTGGTTCAGTTAGCAAAGCCGGTAGTATTCCTGGTAAGCACTATCCATTCCTTAGAAATCATAAAGGTTGCAAGAGATCGAACAACTTAATAACGACTGTGCACGTAGGGATTTTCGGATCGACCGGTGTAGGCAGGTTCACAAATGAAGTTTTCGTTAAGGATGATTTAGGCATAAATGACTTAGTAGGTACATTCTTAGATATTATAAAGCTAAGTCTTTTATATTGGGAATGTAATTAATCGTTAATAAATTCAGATGATTTATTGTGATCAGTCCCGATACGAGTATCGTTTTCTTTCAGGAACCTACTATGATAAAGGTACAGTTTAGTGACATCTAAATATACTCAGCTGCTTTCTTGTAACCCGTTTAGAACTGTGCTAACTATTGTAGACATCAAGCAGGAAGTTAGAAAATATATGCAATGCAATAGCGATAGGTTCGGGACTCAGGCGTACACTTCTCGCCCTGTTAATGCCTACGCTCAAATCACGTTTTGCCCAGTACCTTTGCAGACCTTTTTGGTCGCAAAGTACCCTTCGACAGAGGCACTCCCGACATCGATCTGGTCAAGTGTCACCACTGGTTTGAGCAATATAATATTCGAGACTACTGGAGGTCAGAAAGCACCAATTGATGCTGTTGCCCTATTTGAGCGAATTATGTTACACGAGGTCAGTATTACATGCTCCAAGACATCTTATTGTTTATATCCTTTCCTTGAATATTGTGACCGTCGGACTTATAATAATCTAGCTTACCCACGCGACTACCTCACAATACCACCTTTACGATCTTAAAGTAAACGGGGAAATCACATTAGCCGCTAATGTAGCCCTAGAAAACGCTTATGGTAAGTAACGAAGTTTATAACATATTTAAGGCTTCTTCCTAACGTTGTATGTGTATTAGATTGGGTGCGATGCCGAGTTCTGTCTACTGTCAAGACGGACACGACCGCTAGCCCAAAAATATATGGGCCAGAATACAACGCCGGTATGTTTCTTATTTTTTCCTATGTTATATTCAGATGCCCTTTGGCTGTTTAATGTCGCCTCACCGGCTTACAGTTGTTAATTTATAATAGACTCCTGGTCTTTTCTTGGCGCCATAGCGTGGGAGCTTGAAAATAATAGGATTACAAGTGTGAACAACGATGGTACTTTTGTTGGACCGGCAGGCTCTCCGTAGTATTATATTAGTTCTTAGGGCTGTAGTTGCTCTACTTATAGTGCTAGATATTAGAACGAAGTTGTTGTCAAGGGAGCATTTTGTCATGAATTAATATGTTCGACTATTCTAATTTCACAAGGTAATGTCATCCATAGATCAATAAGGTAAGTAGCGCTCCGCCCATCCTCCACGTAACCGGAATGTGTTGTATAATCTCGTCGGCGACTCGTTACCAGAGACGGAAGAATGAGCGAGAAATTGGCGGGTCGCGTTACTTGCTTGATAGGATGAAATAATACTGTAGCAGTCTCTGCATCCAAGTCCAACCATTCAGGGTGGGTGATACAAAGCAGCACTGAGAGTTCTCTTAAATTTTCCATGTCGGCGATGATAGACCAGATCTTGGTCCAGCGAGTTTGATATTCAGCATCTTTGACCTGCTGATCCATGGGGGATTCCGGACGGGGTCCTATTGGAAGGGTAGTCAACTGATCCCAAATGAAGCGGAGAGAGCGGATGGAGTTGATGTGTTCGGGGAAAATAATGGAATGGAAGTAGTACATGACGTCCGAGTGAAATACGAGGAAACTATTTTCTGAATAGAGAAGATCAAGTGTTTCGGAGTAGCTGTGGACACAAATGTCAGTATGAAAAGCCCCAGCTAGACGTTGAAGGCGAGGGTTTTAGAAGGATGTTTAAAGGAAAGACCTACATATGTCGGCATGTTCGTAAGAGAGCCAACATATTTCTTCTCTCCTTCATTTCCGCTTCACTCAGTGGCCATGGCCGACAACGACCACCAACTCGATCCATCCGGCAGGTACGAGTATCAGGTGATCCGCACATCCAACCAACGAAGCGGCGGTCGTTGTGCTTGTAGCCATCAATCGTGAGATGGAAGGCATGGCCCCCGACGGCATCTCTCCAAATCTGCTGCCGGATCTCAAAAGGAAGGATATTGAAGGTAGACTGTGATTGCAACGTCGGCCAGACACCAGAGTCGAGATTACGCCGGAGCAGAGATGAGCCATTTGAGCGAGTTGTAAACTCAATCCGTGCCAGCGGAGGGGGGCCCCCAGGGGAATCGTCAAACCACCCGTCGGAGAAGTGACGGTGATTGGGTGCTCTTATCCTCCAAGCCGCAAGCCATTGCACTACTGGGAACAGGAGCGAGAACATGCTGTGAGTTTAAGGTTCAATGTTGGAAGAGAAATCAATGTCGGGTCAGATTAGGATCATGGGTGATCGATTAAAGTGCCCAGTATAAATACGAAGTTGTTGGATTTTTGTCTCCGCTTGTTCGTGTAACCGGCCAATCATCTAGGTAGGGTAAGCGAGGCATCGTATGTTCGAGGCTCTTCACGAGGGAGGTCTCTGCAAGGGTTCTTAAAGCATTACCTACAACCTGTAAGAAATAGTAATTCTTAATTATTACCGTCCACCTCTACTAATTTCTTTAATTTACCAGAATCGTCTTTTAAACCTTTTAAATGTATTCTCGTCGGCTCCACGTAAATTTCAAGGATTATTAATTTTTACTTTTTCTCAAAAATTAGATATACTCGTCCGTATTATCAGGACTAATCACTTACTAAAGCGAACCGATTCGTATAAATAATTATTATCTTAATAACCACGATATAATTTATATATTAATAGGATAATAGATCTTGAGTTTTATTGCAGTTAGACATTTCGATGTTGGGGGACAAATTAAGGGACACTTAATTCTAATACTCGTAGTAACCTAACAACTTGCGGTTTGAAGCTAATAACTACTACTTACAAAAAGTTGTATGCGTATAATCAATTCTAAACGTATTAAATTCTCATATAATTAAGTCCTTATTATAGTAGATAAGTTGTAGTAGGTGTAGTGTTAAAGTGGAGGGGCAGCTGGTAGGAAATGCTAAGCTTGTTTTAGTGGCACTGGCAAGACAAACTTAAGAAGTAAATTTTAATTAAATACCTACATTTATTCATAAAGTTTTATGTCGTTACCACTCAATACGTTGCACGTTATACCCAACAGTAGCCTATAGCTCTGTAGTGTGCTATACGTTATATTATAGGATGCGGTTGTTCTTATTAAGGGACTATGCTAAGGGTAGCTAATATACCTGAATTAATAGCGTCGGTAGCGGCATTAGAGATGGTCACTACTGACTGTGCAATTTATTATTGTGCCCCGCGACTATTTAATTATTTTAAAATCCTAATTTATATATTCTAAAGTACCTAATTATTTATACCTTGCTATACCCGTGCTTAATTTACTTAATATATTACCCCTGCGCGCGTATAATATTTAAATAAAAGTTTTATCTAATTAAGGGGCTTAGAATTTAGGATTTAGCCCTTAATATTAAATAAAAAACAAGAGTTATTTAGTTAATTTATATGCTAGCCTAGGGAGGTTTTTAAGTCCGAAAAAAATTAAATTTAAGGGCACTTTAGTCCCAAATGAATAAGTTAGGGGGGTATTTTAGTCTTTTGCATTTTTTTTTTAATATGCCTACATCACCCCAGCTCGCAATTGCTAGATCGATCACACTATCCCGACCAGAGACCACAACCCTCAATCTTTGACCAATTTGGATTATACCAAATGCAAGAAGCCAGCTAACCTTTTTTGCAATGGCTGCAAATCCTGTCCGAGGCTTGAAAGTGACGATCCTCCGTTCGATACTAAGGTCCAGGTTGCCAGAAGGAAGACTAGTCATCTCATAGGTTGATGTCCAAGCGCCCTAAAGATTAGCAAGTTCTGTACTGCGTCGCCGGCTTGAGGAAGGAGCTTTTCTATGTGTTCATGGATGCAGTCTGGGGAAAGGTGGAGATTGAAGAGATCGATCGTGACGCACGAGCCCTAGCCGTATTAATGGAACGGAAACTAGAAATATATGGTTCTCTCACAAGTGTTCTCACTCTCCGTGGAAAATTAAGTTTTTTTTTAACATTACTGCTGTTTTCTCTGCTTTGTATCTAATACTAAAATTGCGTCCTCAGATACATACTTCTGATCCTAGTAGCCTATCCCTTACCAGATTTCTGTTCCTACTACCCTCAAAGCGGGATCAAGAAGTTGCTCTTAGTCATGAAACCGGTGACGTAACCTGCGGGTGAATGATTGGGTACACCGCGGCTACACTTAGTCTCATCGTCAAGGAAACACTTAAAGTGGAACACAACCCCTCTGGCATGAACCGCCAAATCGCATTCGATGCCCCAGGTCTTGATTATCCCACAGAAGCTACTCACGCACTCAAATCTGATTGTCGACTCACAATTCTTTATGATTGTCTACATACTGTTCTGAAGATTACTTTATGGAGTAGAGAATTCCTTCCAATTGACCTCGCAGGTGCACAATTTGGGTATTATGAACCTGTGATATCATGGTAGAGTTTGAAGCTAACGCACTTGGAAGAGTATCAGCTTTAATCCAGTAAGTTATTCCTCCTATAACATGTCAAAGTACACCCAGGAAAGAAAGAAAGGAGGAAATACGATTTATTTGGTATGTAGAGGTGATGACACTCTATAATTCGATTGACTGCTGATTTTACCATTCGACTAAAGCCCCGGCTGCAAGAGGTTACCTGGATGTTAAAACCCCCAAAAACATCAGCCAGCACTATTTTTGTCCCACTGGACTAACCCAAGACTAACCCTATCGCTACATATAGTTTACGAGAATTGAACTCAAGGAGATGTGGAGATTACCAAGAGAGGAGTTCCTGAAGAGGCAACATGATCTAATCATTTTTTTCGATTAATACTTTAACATCCACCCCTATTTTAAGACTGTTAATAGAACGAAACTACTTGAGGAGTTGCCGACCGTAAGGCACTGGTTAAATTGAGTTGAGGGGTTTGGAATCAAGCCACCTCTTTCAAAAATCCCGGATTATCTTAGAGGTTTTCGACAAAGTTGAAGGCAATGACTATTCACTAGCTAGCATATCCCCAATAAATTGTGGTCACGATAGAAATATGTTAAATGAACGCTCAAAATATGGTCTCTATAAGTAGTGATGATCTTTCAATTGTTCAAAGAACAATGAACTAATTATCGAACTATCATAAAGGTTTTGCTTTTCTTTAATTGATAATTAATGGAGTATCACGGAATCTCCACGGTTATTGGAGGAATTTTGTAATAGCGTTGTAGAAAATATTCCCGGCCTAGCATTGTTTATTGCATTAGACTAGAGCCTTACTTATTCTTTTCCTCCTTTTAATATTTACCAGGTTCTATGGCTAGTTAAAAGATCCAAATAAGTGTTAAACGATAAGTTTAGAAAAGTTCTTCGGTGCCTGAGCTAGTCTTAATATAATAAAAATACCCCAAGATTTACACATCACATAACGTGATAAATGGACGCGTTTGGCGCATTCTAACATTGCCTATGTACAACGATCACAATATATATATAATTATATATACAGAAGAACCTCCCCTATGTATAAACCTCACCGTACTCCTCACATCTCTCTGGCCTCTAAGCACAGACACCAGGAACACTAGCGGTAGCATTCTTAAAGTGAGGATCAATTGCATTTCCGGAACACAACGCAGCCTTCACAAACTGTTGCGCAACACCCGCCGATCCAATAGGACTAGGATGAGTATGATCATTTGGGAAATAAGAATTGACCACCGTTGCACCAAGAGAAATCCATTCTTTCGCAACATAAGCACCATGATCCACAAAACTTGCACCACTTCCCACATTCGTCACAACCTGTTTCCCATACGCGGTAAACCTCGGGGCGGTATAAGAGCATGTCCCAGTCTCACAAACATTATCTGGGGTGGGAGAACAAATAATGACGTTTGCTCCTTTCGCAACTATTGCCTTGGCGGCATTGGTGAGGTATGTTACGTATGTTTGGACGATTGCTCCAGTGGTAGGGGAAACACAAGTTTCGCTTCCCGATCCATAACAATCCGTTCGGCCATTGTCAGTGGTAGAGAGGGATCCGCCATCGTTGTGACCGAATTCAATGATGACGGTATCGCCAGAAACGACGGAGTTGACGATGGTGGTGAAACGACCTTGGTCGGTGTAGGATCTGGCTGATGTACCGGCTTTGGCGTTGTTGTGGATGTTGAAATCTTTTACGGAGTATTTGATGTATTCTCCCCATCCTGGATAGTTTGTTAGAGGGGGTTACTTCTTCATCGTGAGATTAGAGGGTGATTGAAAATTTACCTTGAGTCCCAGCGCCACCGCCTCCAAGAGCCATGGTCGAATCACCAGCTAGCCAAAGACCAGGAACCGCACGTTTCTCATTTGGCGCAGGCGCAGGCGCAGGCGCAGCCAGTGCGACAGCCACGAGCGCAACCGACAGGGAGGTTTGAGAGAACTTCATTATGTCGATTAGATGTGCACAGTGCAGATATAGAGATTGTTTGTATATACAGAGAATTTCGAGTAATGAAGGTAAGTAAGAAAGCAACTGGGGATTTAAAGACCTTTTGAGGCTGGGGAAGAACGGGGTAAGAAACTTAAAGTATAGAAGTCAGGACATTCCTTTTTATTTATCCCCAGAAAAAGATCATGGAAGGTGGAGGTACCGTTTTCAATACAATGAACTCCGTCTTCATCCCACCAATGGGGGATAGATGGCTTGGCAGGGGGTGTTGAAACAAACCTCACGATATTTAGGTAGAGGGATGGATGGCTAGTTCATCTGTGGGGTAGTAAACCCGCAGCATCCTATTGGTGGATCTGGGAATTAAAGTATATGCTTTTTCGGGTATTAGAATCTGGACTTAGCTTTCGGGGACATTTGGTGGGGAACAGACTAGAATCTCCCCCACTTGCTGCGTATTTGTGTGAACATGCTAGCATCATGTAAATTCAGAAGTGGAGTTAGAGGGAAAATCGGATTGATTGTATACTATTTTTGAAACAAAATTGCGGGATTGGTCAGCTTCTGGCTCTTGGCATCGTAAGCGAGAAGTTTTTTGAACACATGACTTTAGTTTAAACCGATTTATATCAGCCTCTATCGAGGATTTCATGATAAGCTTAATGTAAGTATTCCTCCCGGAGCAGCTGCAGCATGTTCACGCTACTTGGGGAAGCCTCTGGCCTGATATGGATGCAAATAGTCAATATATACGGGAGCTCGGGGGTGGGTAATTTATGTAAGACTTACTATATTCCGGCTTCTATTAATATGGGTTTCTTGCGGGGCAATAGACTTCTATATCAATCCGCATTGAGACTGTAGGCTAATGAATCTCGGTTTATCTCCAACCGAAGTTAAATTTACAACTTCTCATAAGTCCATAAGAGCTGCTTATATTCGCTATGAGATAGCATTAATTTTTTTTGGAGACAGTTTAAGTTTTAATCGATTAAATTAAACGAAAATATATCAACCAGGATAGAGTGGTAAAGTTTTCACGTTTTTAAGAAGGTTGGATTTGGTATTACGATGCTTCTCTAATAACCATGGGTCAAACTCCATCGCACATATCAACTCTTCTAACCTATCCATCCTAGTACGACGAGCCTTCTATAATCTCAGTATAAACCCAGTATGAACCCCATCAATGGGAACACCTATAGACATATTAAAATCACCCTGGATTGAGCTTGAGCTAAGAGATCATATCGCCATTCTCTTAGTGATTAATTTTGGGATATAAGGTCAACGAACTTACTTAATCTTGTGTTATAAACGCTTTAAATTGATTGGCCGTAACTACTACGTCTATCGGCTATATCGACTTTGCTCTCATAGCCACCTCGTCCTCGAGCTTCAATAGGATCAACTTTGCCATCATAACCTCCACGGCCACGAGCGTCGACGATGCTGACTTTGCCATCGTAGCCTCCAGGTCCCCGAGACTCAATTCCATAACTACCACGTCCATCGGCTATATCGACTTTACTCTCATAGCCACCTCGTCCTGGGAGAGCGAGGGACAAGGCGCCGGTGGCGAGGAGCGAGATGAGGGTGGCTTTGACGAAATGCATTTTGTTTGATGTTTGTGATGGGACGAGGGAGAAAATGTATGAAGATGGAGAAGATGGAGTGTATGAATGTGACAGAAAGTGTGTGTGTGTGGTTGGGGAAGATGAATTGAGGATTGATATTTTTGATTTGAGGAAAAAAAGGATGGAAGGAGGGGTTTATATAAGAAAAGGTCGACGCTAGAGGGCCGAGCCTTGTGAGGGAAGCAAAGCTAGAAGTCAGAGATTATTCACAAATTATGAAAGTGAATGGAAATGAATGGAAAAGAAAACAAAGCTGAGAGGCAAAGCGAGTTACTATTCTATTTTCTCGCTTGTATCTTGAGAAATAAGTTGCACTTGAAGATGAAATTTTGGAAGTTGAAAGAATATTTGCAGTTTTATTGTGAAGAAGCTGAAACTGACTAACAGGCTACGAAATCATCATACAAATATAGCTGGCCTGCACAATAGAGTCCTTAAGGAGAGTTCATTAAAGTACCTAACTAATTTTAAACCCACGGCTGAAAGAAAATGTACTGGGGAAGCTATGTCTTTAGATATTG
Source organism: Neobulgaria alba (assembly GCA_003988965.1). Lineage (NCBI taxonomy): Eukaryota > Fungi > Ascomycota > Leotiomycetes > Helotiales > Gelatinodiscaceae > Neobulgaria > Neobulgaria alba. Next base: position 76,222 of record QYAM01000086.1, read on the forward strand.
GTATCTATGATAGTTACCTAATTTTTCTTCGTTACTGAACGCCGAGGAAAGTGAAAGCCCTTGATAGTGAACTAAAAAGTGAAAATATGTTATCCGCACAGTATCATAGGCTAGATTAAAACGTGCCTAATTTTCTTTATTTGCTCAAAACCAGATTCCATTGTATCATTTATGTATAATCCTTCTTTTCCCTCTCAGATAGAGAGTTCAATTTAAGCTCTCCTACTCGCCTTTTACCACACAAAACTGAATGGGGTAGCTGTATCATCGTATCAACTGTTTATAATGATTGGTTTGCAATTGAAATAAGGCCCCTACTAGACGCTAGTACCTTATTAGTGTGAATGGATGCTACTAGTAACATTGTTGAATTACTAGATGGCAATAGCAAAATAAACGTTCACGATAGGTGTTAAGCGAGATAGTCTAGTCTTAGCTTTATTTTTCAAGGGGCAGGATCTAGGTTAAAATTCTGGTTAGAAGAGTTTTGAAAGTCAATAGACTAGGCGATTGGAGAAGTCTATCGGAAGTTGAATTTTATGGGGTTAGTTCTTGTTTGTGGTTGTTGTATTGTAGTAGTACAAAAGGAAATCGTATATTATCATACTTAATCTCTTGATTGGGTGTTGCGATAGTATAGCCTCATTATTGTCTAGAACCTTCCTCCTTAAGTTGATTTCCTTTATAACTTAGACGTTAACTTTGTCCAACTTCCAAAAAATGCCGGGCCCACTTTGTCCTGTGTGTCGCTCGATTGACTTTCGAAAATATATTTAAGAAAGTAATAATATGCTCTTCAGCAGCCAGCCCCTTGCATCCTTTGGAGCAGATATGCAAAAGGCGTTCGTGTGTATTCTGTCGCCTGGTCCAGGATGCGTTTTCCTTGCATGATTACGAACGGTCCCTAGAGCCATCGATTGTCCTATTGTGTTGATCTTATTGCCTGTGCGTCCAGCTATGCAAGGATTACTCCTTCTGAGATCCTCAATCAAGTCTCATTTAATTCAAATTCATTCATCAAAGAATCACCGACGCAAATTCGAACATTTTAAATAGGAAAAGTTGGAAATTCTGCACTAGCTTCAACGAGTACCATGGAGTAAGGTGGAAAGACTGCTCGAACAGATATGACTACGCTGAGAAATCTTAGGCTGAGTCTCGATGACAATTTGAGGTGCAATACAAAGAGGGACCAGAAGAGTTAGTTGAAGTTTTGCTTCGACCCTTACGTGGGTGGCCCTTTTTCGGCAGACCCCTGGACATGATTATCACAATAGGCCCTGGGGCCAGTTCATTGCCCATAAGCCATCCAAGCGATTCTTACCAGAGCGGCTTCGATTGATTGATGTCGACAAGATGAGGATCAATGTTGGTTTGACGAGTGGAGCATCCTATGTTGCACTGTTGTATGTGTGGGGAGAGGGGGAAATAAAGGGAGAAATGCCCCGTAGTTGGCGAGCTGCAATCTATATCTATGAAGATGAAGTCGAAACTGTTGAACTGCTAGAGAATTTACCTATTTACCTATTACTGTACGTGATGCGGTTGAGGTTACGCGCTCACTTAGTTATCATTTCCTTTGCGTAGACTCGCTTTGCATCATCCAAGATAATAAGGCTTCCCAAGACACTCAATTTCCTATGATGGGTGAGATTTACAGCAATGCGGATTTAACTATCGTAGCTGGATCACGTCCGTGTAAGCTCAACTAGCTCCTTTTTTAAAGATCTTCCGTAACTCGCAGTGGTTGAAAGGTTTCAAGGTCATTCAGCGGGTACTAACTTAATGCAGCCTTATAATGTGTTTCGCTTCTGACAGGTTTCTTCATCTAGCTAAACAAACGAAGCATAAGGCTAAATGAAGAGGTTGATATCATGTGACAAATCATTCTGTAACATTTCTAGGTACAACAAAATGCCTCATGTGAATGCGCGATGGTTTGGTCGTTTTGCTCACGAAACTAACCAGCCCGTGCTAATCTCCTTCGTCCTGCCATAAACCTCCCTCGAGTTCTCACAGAGTTGCTTTTAATGCTCGCCTTTGAGTTGCTCAGGCGCGGTTGTGAAGAGGTAATCGTCAGGTTGTTGGTCTTTCAAGGCCTCACACTCCTTGCAATTCGTGTGATCACCGTCCGTGTTGTTCTTCTCTTGGTAATACTTCTCGGCTTTTTCGTCGTTGATCAGTGCCACCACCCATAGGCGCTTCTTGGTGTCTGCGTCGAATTGCTGCAGCAAAACCATGTCTGGAAGAAGCTTGTTGACGATGTCAAATGTGTTGCCGGAGTCGGCGACACTGTTTCGTGCTTGTTCGAGGGCGCCACGTCCGACGAGCACCTCTAGGTGCCGGCCCAGCCATTCGGTTGTTTCTGCTCTGGTGGACATTTTGACTTGTGATGGCTGTGATGGGATAAGAGCGAGGAGAGAAATGATTTTTTTAGCGAGTATTGAAATGTTTCTTGCAAGAACTTATGTCAAAGATTTCGAGAGGAAAATTCCAAATACAGCGCAGCTGGTTATTTAAATAGTGAGGAAAGGGGCGGGGTATTTCTATGCACGCTGGGGTCTTGGCCTTTAGCGCCATGCCAAGGCTGACAGACATATTTCAATCTATGCAGTACAATACGTGAAAGGTGCTCTTCAGCGTCAACCAACAGGGCCCCTTTCCTTGCCTGTAAGCTTCCCTTTCCGTTAGCTTCTTCTCATATGGGGTAAGCTTCCTTACGAGGCCTCCTAGCAGCGCAACATCAACAGCATGCCTGAAGTAAATTTCGGGGGATTTGTGGCGTCCATAACAATACTAATTAAGGGCAATCAGAGGTAGGTCTGCGGTCGACTCCCAAAACCCAAAGGAACTAGGAAGCTATTAAATAGCCACGCAAAATGCAAGCTGAGCATCCCTCAGACCCCAAAGCAATGCTCTCCTTCAGTTTTTTACCCCAAATCTATGTTCTTAGCCAATCGAGCTTCGAGACTCGAGTAATGAGCCCTCTGTATGAGCCACTATAAGCTGGACGAAAATCGGAGAGAGACTCCTGAATCTCATGTCAAGAAGAAAAGGAAAGAGGGAGTGATCCTTTAGCAAAGTGCTATATATCAAGATAGTTGTCTGAGAACGAAAGGAATCATCCACCCTCAAAGCATCAGCCTTCTTAATACACTTCCAACTATCTTACACTTTCAACCATATAACACTTTTTACCCCATTACATCGCTACAATGCGCATCACCAATCCCATCAACCTAGCAATATTATTGGCATTTGCCACTTTCTCAGTAGCTGAGCCCACAGTGGAAGAATTACTACAAGGAGAACCACTCTCGAGAGGCCCTCGCAGCTCACGAGAAGAGGACGGACTGCAAGAAGCCCAAGAACCCAGGACGTCGGGACACCTCTATCGAGATGCTACCCCGTGAAATCTTTGAGCGGGCCTCTCGCTGCAAGCAGTTCTGCGGACGGAGCAGGGACTGCACTGTTGACGCTGCATGTCCCACCTGCGTCTATGTTGGAGGAAACTGCCATTGGCAACTTCGCTGCGATGCTAGACCATAGGCGGGTGGAGTTCGAGGGAAAAATAAGTGACCGAGTTTAGCATACGAGTTTTGGGACATCCAGGTCTTGATTGGTTCATGCAAGGGGGAAAAGGAAGGCGAGATGAATCTTTAAGTGGCTGGCGTTGGTGGCGTTTGTATGTACTTTAACGGAAGAATTTGTTTGATATGGCATGCAAAAATAAGCTTTTCTCCCCACAGATTTATCGAACATTGTAAGCAAGGTGAAAGGTGACAGATAGAACTAGAATAGATATAGAAAAGGGTATATGCAACGAAGTGCAGAATTATTTCAATAACCCAACGGTAGGATAATAAGAATATGTGTAAATGTATAAGTAGAGAATCCTTATCCCTTAAATCCTATAGATCTTTCCTTTCTCCCACCGTCGATCGAGCCAACTGTTGTCGTTCGAATGGGGGTGCGCCGGTTAGAATAACGTTCAGTATGGCGTGAGAGTCTGACAACCCGCATACGCCCGTGAGAAAACCAACCACACAGCTTCCCGAGTCCGTAAATTTATGCAACCCCATCTCGGCGCAGACTCCTCCAGCCCCTTGCCGCTAGAATGCTTATGTTGGAGCCTAATGGTCGGGAGTTCTCATCCGATCAGCGGCCTTTGATATGACTCTCTTTTGTTTATGCTGCGCCTGCTAAGCTTTATGCAATTTCGGGGCACTGGTTTCTTCCTCAATTCACTATTGGACGTTAAAGGAAGTGAGGACATGATTCCCAAAAATTCTGGTGTTTATGCTTTTTAGATACATTAGTCACCTAGAAACATTAGATTGGATTCTTTTATTTACTAATCTAACTCCGTATATCAATGTAGAATCAGTCAACCATCCAGTTGGGAGATTTATGCGCGAATCCTGAGGCAGTTGTGCCATGCCTTGCTGCCACACACACACTTGAGTAAACCCGGGTTTGTTGGAAGCCGGAGCCTTGCTGCAGGATGCGGTTGCTGATTATTACGGTGTTGGCGGAGCACCTCACTGCAATAAGACAATAAGCCTTGTTCTCAATTCTGTTGTATTAGAAATCTATGCTTCCATCCGGCGCAGTTATCAGCATGAGAAGCACGCAATCTGCTACCCAGCCCTACTCTCCTCTTTATTTTTCTTCATTTCCATCAAGGTATGGGGAGAAAAGTATAATACGAGATGCTGGACACGTTTGAGAAAATAGAGCCCGCAGGCCACCCTGATACGGCTATTTGTTGTGTAAATAATCCAATTTACTGGGAAATCCGTCGAAAAAGAAATAAACGAGCAAGAGTAACCCAGGGCAATATAATATTGGAGACATATTCAAAGATTCAAATCCTCGCCATCAAGGATATATGCTATAAAGGAATATTCGCTTTTTTAGATGTAACACCGGAGGGAACCACACTCAAAGGATCAGGGAATCTTTTTCTCGCTTGTGGTACTATTTCATGAAAAGGGCAGGTCAGATCAATATCTCTACGATGTAGTAGGCGAATATGACCTATTTGTCTTCATATGAGCTTAAAAGGATTGAACAATCGTTATGTATTTTGGTAGAAGAAAGCCTTTCTAGCGCTCATACAATCACAAAGAATGCTAGGTACCTGGCTCTCCGGTACCGAAAAAAAAGTGGCTTCTTGCATATGGGTTTAGGACGTTTTAAAGAATGAAAGTTCGAGATTGACTTATCTTATGGAAGAGATTTTAATATATAGATGCCCTTAGTAAAGTAATTCGACTTAAATGTCTTAAAATCTATATGGAAAAATTTTTCACTTATTTCTCCCTGAAAGACGTTTTTTCACGTGATTTATCTCTTACTTTCAAACTTGAAAAGCAGTATCTCTTCAAAACCACTCTCATGAATCACAGCGAGCCATTTCGACCCCGTGCAATTCACGTGATTATTATTCAAGGTATCTCATATCAATCTTTCATATATTATAGATTCTCCAGACTATCTAGGTGATAGATTAAGTTCACCCAAACTATATTAGCCGACATCCGAAAAAGAAAATTCATCAGTAAACAGGGGCACAAAAGAAAGTCTCTCCCCACTTCCCCAAACTTCCCCATTCTGTACCAAATCGAAAATCCCAACCATTTTACCCGACATCTCTACCTTACTTAGAAAACATTGGTTACGACCCACCAATCGCGCCAAAAGGTCATGAAAGACATTTACTGCGGATTATCCAAATCCATCTCCATCTCAATAGTTTTCCTAGCTTGAGGAGCAGTAACTTTTATACCAGCTTCCAGTTTATTCAACGCTATCTGGAATCCTTTAATCGCTGCCCAAGTCCTCACAGTCTTAATAGAATTCTTAATTTCCCTTCCATTTAATTCCCATTTTGCAAGTTCATCCATATCGGATTTGGCGAGATGGACTTTGATATCTAATCTATCTAGGAATTTCTGCCAGAGAAGAAGACGAGATGCGAAAGATAGAGAATGGAAGACGAGGTGGATGTTAACTCGAGAACGGAATGCGACGTCAATTGTGGAATAGAGGTTTGTAGTGAGGAAGATGATTCCTTTGAAGTATTCTAGTTCGCGGAGGAAGATGGAGACTAGTTCGTTGCGGGCGATGTCTCCGGGATCGCGCTCGGCCATGAATACATCAGCTTCTAGATTGTTGTTAGTACTGTTTCTGGTTATAGGGGTTGGGATAATTACCATCGAGGAGGATAACAGCATCCCATTCTGTGGCCATTTCAAAGACTTTCTTGATCTTTGGGCCTAGTTTGGAAGCATCGGTTCCGAGATCTTCGGCTTGAAGATAGTAAAGTGGTCGACGGGTTTTATCGGCAACTGATTTTGTTAATTTTGATTCGTTGCGGGGTATTGATATTAATTTCTTACCTGCTTCGGCCGTCAAAGTCTTACCAGTTCCAGGAGGACCGCTCAGAAGGAGGATCAATCCTTGTCCTTTCCCCATGATGACATCGTCAACACGGGCTTTCATTCGTTGGTGATTATCAACAAAGGTTAAGACCAAGTCTTTCTGCTCTTCTGGGTAGACCAAGTGGCCATACGCATCATCATTCCAGACGACAGGTTCAAGATCATCAACATAGAAGTTCACTATAATGCTGTCAGTAATGAAATCCTATCCTGATTATTCCGACACCTACGCCATCGTTTATTCTTTAAAGCAAAACCCTCAAGTACAGGCGACATATAGACCAACTCGTCTTTTCTCTCATTGAGCATCTCTCTCTTATTTTTCAATTGTTTCTCCTTAGGAAGAATCTGAACATATGTTGTTTGGTCTTTGTTTCCAGCAGTATTATTTCTTGACAGCCCATCATGATGTTTCTTGTACCCGAAATAATCAATTAAGACTCTACCCGAAACCTGGTTTTATTAACGGGAAACACAATCTCCGCAAGGCTTAAATAAACTTACATTATGTCTCTGAACATCGCATCCCTGAACAGCAAGCGCGACACCATTATACTCGCAATAAGTCAACTCCTGATACTCAATTGCCTTCTCAGCCCTAAGTCTTAACCTCTCTAGAACTTGCTCCTTCTCAGGATGAAAGCTCAAAGGATAATAATCCAGCTCAGTTACTGGTTGATTCCCACCAAATGGTGGAATGGAGAGATTAATACTCTTCCAAGAGAATTCCTCTCCATTGAAAGCCAATTCCTCACATGAAATCAACAGACAAGGTTTCTGACCTCCCTGATACTGTGTGCTGATAACACGACAAACGCGCTCGCAATCCTTAGTACTGCAGAATAACATGGTATTCTTGGGGAAATATGTCCATGCAAGTTTGTATGAAATCAATCCACTTTCATTAAGGTTCTTCAAATGAGCCATGATTGAATCGAAAATTTCATGAAGAACTTGCATCAAAAGACCCAAATGATCTTTCAACAATCCAGATTTGCTATTTTTATGCAAAGTTTCGATTTTCTCATAACAGAAAAACAGAACTTTGAATGGAGCAGGGAAAGTCGCTGATTCAGAAGCTTCCAGAAACATTCCTTCATCTTTGACAATTTTCTTCAAGGCACCAACAAGAATTGGGCTCTGAACCTCGATACTATGGATTTTCAAAGGTGTAAGTCCAGAGATGGTGGGCTGTTCATGATCTTTCACCTTGTAGATCTTGATAGCATATTGGTTGTATACTTTCACAGTCTTGACATCGAGTTGTTTAGGTGGTCGTTCAACCCAATCATATGAACAGCCTCGTGATTTTTTGCCCTCATAAAATGTCTTGATTTGGGTATTTGTTCCGTGATCGGCGTCTCGGCCGTGGGTGAGAGCTAGTGCCTCGATATCAGAGTCATCGTTGGTATCTGTGGGTGTTAGAATGTTGGTTTGCTCCCGGATTCTCGACGAGGCTGTGCCGGTCCGAGTACGCTTGAAAGCATCCTTGAGAGTGTTCATGGTGCTCGCTTCAATTCCGTTGGGATCTGGGGTTGTGAATTTTCGTTTTCGAAGTTGCTATGAATAATTACTAAAAGTAAGGGGAAATGGAGATGGAGGAGAGAATTTACACGAGATGGGGTTTGGGTAGACATGCTTGATGGTGGTGGCTGACGTTTCTCGCTTAAAAAGTATGGCTTTGTGTAACGAATTGTTATCCTTGAATAAAGTTCTATGAATGACTTGCAAGGACACGGCTTAAATATAGCGTCTTGCGGCTGGGGAATTTAGCGCATGCTTGCCTGGATTTGTAAAGTCCTAGAGTCACGATTGAGAGGGGCACAGCACATTGACGTTTAGGCTCCCGAGTCTGCCTAATTTTTGGTACAAATGATTTTGGTAAGAATGACTCTTTTTTAACCAATAATAGGCTTATCTTAGCTATATCCCAAGCTTCTTATCTGGCGCCTGAGCGATTTATGCAAAGCTCTAAATTGGTACCTAGGTCACACAGCTCAGGTCACATGGAGCAACGTGATGCCATATGTCTTAAGCGCATCGCTTTTGAGTGATAGATATGGTACTAAAGGTGGAGACAAGAACCGACTACGATAATTGCATTGGATGCTTTGGGTATACACCACGAGAATTCAGTGTCCGAAGGTGCACCCTCTGCGGCTTTCTGACTTGTACCCACATTTTTCATCGTGATCTTAAGTGTAGCAACTTAGTTTACGTGATTATGGTATTAGCTTAAAGTACACAACCCATCTAAACAAGACCCAGGCCCTTTATGCCCACTAAAACTCTTTATTGCCATCGCCCTCTCTTAAACTCACAGCAAACATTTCTTTACCGACAACCTGGAACTTTCGGTAACCAAACCACGCCCACGGCTAGTTCTATCAGACGAGGGGTGTTGTTCTCCCCCTTTAGAGACGAGTCTTAAAGGCGTATAAAACAGGAATTCCTCTTCCTGGATCTTTTAAAAACTAATCAAAACCCCCAAACTACGCTCTTTAAACCCAATTCGTTCTATCCTATCAACGAAAGGATATTGTCGGAATGTATTTATAACTATCACTACTACAATGAGCCTATACCAAGCATATACTTAATATATAGAGTACTAGGTATTATGCCCCGAAGTAACACATGTACCCCTCGGCCTAGTCAACCGACAGATATAAGTATATAATAAACACCTAATTACCCTAATCAACTCAACCCAGATACCGTAGGAAGTATTGGCTGCTATACGCCTACCATAGTACTTCGGATGTTTAGTCTCGTTATAATTAACTTCCCTTTAAAGCTATAGAGGCAAATTCCTAATTCTAAATTTCAGATTTAAAATTTCAACCCACTCAGAAATACTTTAATTCCCGTCCCATCCATATACCTCTCATCCCTTCCTCCAGCTACCAATTCTATTCTTCCCTCCCAATAATAATACCCCTTTCTAAGCCCCTCTCAAAGAACCCTATACATCTCCCCCCCTTCCAACTCCCCACAAAACATCTTACCTCCTCACGTACCTACCATACCAAATGACTCTTAACCAAATATCCTCAATCTCCACAAAAAAGTGGAGAACCAGCTAAGAATGAGTCAACCCCTCAAAGGGTCAGCCTAACTTGTAATACTGCAGCCTTATTTTCAGCTAGCCAGCTCGATCAAATCACCTCGCCTATTCTTATGACTCACAACAAGGATATCGATCAGAGGAAAAGAGTGATGACTTAGTTTAGCTTAAAGTAGTTTATTATATTACATCATTACTTTTACAAATTGTCTATAGAAAGAATGATGAAGAGTTGAGTCATCACGTGAAACACGTGATATGGAAGGAAGGTGATCCATCTCAGGAAGGTCATGTTGACAAGGCACCCGTTAGGTATTACTATCCACCCCGGGATTTTAATTGCCAAACACAAGGTTTTGCTTTACTTTACTTAGAGGGAGCTATTCTAACTAGTGAGAAATCCTAGCAGCTATCTAACACTGACTAAAAATTAACCTCTAGTACTATCTATAAGCTTCCTAGGGCCTAAAACTGGCGTAAATCTAACTAAGCAAGTGGCTAGACGCCCTAGCAACAGGATCTCATTGTGAACCAAAAACCTTGTGTTTTACAATTAAACCGGGGAGGGGAGAGTATGTAGACCAAGCCTTATTTCCAACTAAACTAATCATACCATTCTTAACTCATACATCCCTTTCAATCCTATACCTCACTTCAACATAACCCACGACCAACCAACCCTACAGCAGATCTAACCTCCTCGTCCACCGTCGGACCCTCATACTCCTTCCTCCCTCTTACCCAATACCAAAGCACACTAAAAACAACAACTCCCCCCGTAACTACAACACTATAATTCATCGTATTTGCCGTAACGGGGGTAACCGGTGGCCAAACACTCCAGAAAATGACGAAAATCATATAAAAGCATGCGTAGATATTATTGATAATACCAAGCCATCCAGAGATATGAAAGGGACCCCATGCGAGTTGTAGATGGGCAATTGATACGGCTACGTCTGGGGTAAATGTTGAAGGTTTATTATCTAATGGGAGAGGTTTGATGTCGGATATTTCTTCTTTTGTTCCAACCACGGCAGTTGAAATAGAGGTGTCGATTGGAGGAGTGCCTTTTGGTGAAACTTGTCCTTTGATACGACGATAGAGAAGAAATGCACAAGGTAGGAAGTAGGAGCCGTAGAACCCAGTGATTGTCAAGGAAATGACGTCGTTGAATGCTGTTGGAGAACCAATATAAATTAGGGTCAGAAGAGCTGCAAATACAGTGACGACGATGACAGCTATAGCTGGAACTTTGGTCCTAGGGTCGACTTTACTTAAATGGGATGAAAATGGGGTCCCTCGATCTCGAGCAAATGACCAGGTCATTCTTGATGCTGTTGTGGTGATTCCAATTGCACATGCCCATGTGAGAGCTAGAACTATAGCTACCATTACTGTAGCTCCTGTGACACTGCGTACGCTGTCGTAAAAGACTTGTATGAAAGGGAAGCCGGTGTCTGTTGCTACGACACGGTCAATATCGCCAATGCAGAATAATACAGTGAGCATCATGGCGAAGCCAAGGAGGCCGTTGAAAATCATACTGCCACAAATAGCTCGAGGGATATTGATTGCGGCGTTGGAGACTGTTTTTTAGGTTAGAATTTATGGTTTCCAAAAAGTCTTCTTCACTTTGCTGCTGTTGCCTGCAGCGTGAAAGATCAGAAGAGATACGCACTTTCTTCAGCCATATGGACGCTTGCATCTGCGCCGACAAAAGTGGCAACATTTCCAAGGAATCCGACACAATATGACAAGCCTTGAGTCGGCCATCCTCCTTCATTCAAACTGGTAGTAAAGACAAATGAGGCGGATGATTGCGGTGAATAAATCCAGAGGACAGCCATAATTGCAATGAAGCCTACCAAATGGAATACCAAGATGAAGACCTCAAATTTTGGAAGTAGACTTGGGACAACACAATTGATGAAAATGGCAACGGCAATCACAAGCCAAGTCAGAAGGGTCCCCTCCCACTCCCTGGAGATGTAGTCTGGGTAGTCCAATACAATAACTCCTTGGATCATTGTTCCTGCAAATATCGATTCCGTAGCCACAGTAGCAATCCAAGCAAGTGAGGTGAGCCACCCAATTATGTAACTGGAGAATTTCTTGTATCGAGTTGGCGCTAACATATAGACCCAGTAATATTGCCCCCCAGCAATAGGAGCCATAGAAGCAAGCTCTGAGATAACAGCGTATACCGAGAGTGTAGAGAGCCACGCAATGAGGAAGCCATAAACGAGCCCAGCAGGACCACCGTTATCGAGCCCTTGACTGAAGAGCGCCAGGACGGTTTCCCATGTGATCAGTTCACACATGGCAAACCCGAAGATTGAGATGAAGCCGAACCGTCTCTTGAGTACCTGCTTCTTTCCAAGAAGAGCAAGAATATCCGTATCGGCATCTTGCTCACTGTTGCGCTCGGATGGTGCGTTGTACATTATGAAATGCTGGTATATTGTCCGGTTATAGCACCTTGTTATAAGCGCTCCTCAAAAAAGTCAAGCTCACTGAACTGTGTATTTCGAAGAATCTGTATCCCAGAGTTCCTTCCTTGACGAGGTAAAACCAAACCAAAATGTAAAAAAATTTCTATGGAAGGGGGGATAGAGGATGAGAAAATTCAGAAGGCATGAGTGCTGATCCGATACCACTAAACGGGGTCCTCGGCATGACATGCAGCGCCCATGGAAGAGGGACTCCAAATGCCGATGCTGGCCTCCAATGCTGGTTTCCCGCCTCCATTAATCCGGCTTTTTGTGAAACCCCGAAAATCACATGGGATTAAAGCTTCTGCTCATAATTACCTAAACGGTATTGCCGATGCAGAGAATTCACGGGGGTTCCAATCGGCTCGCTAAGGCTGCTGGTGGGGGAGTCAACACGAAAGATCTCAAGTGGAGGAAGAAAATGGGTGCGGGTTACGTAAGGAAGGCTAGCGCCTTGAATCTCCGGAAAAACCGCCTGTATACATCGGATACTGCCGCTTCTCTACGCTGCTAGACCTTGTTCGAAGTGTCTCCATTGAGATATCTTTCAAGGAATCCTTGCTTTTCTTTGTCAGATCTTCCTGTAGTTGTGTGACCGCTCCTCCATCAGCGTTTGTTTAAGGCAGGAGGCATTGCTCAAGAGCCAACGAGGGAAGGGTTTCATTTGCCAGACAGGAAAGTCTGATAAGCTTGCATTTAAATACTGGTCAAATAGTACAAATCCTTGCTGTTTCCATAAGGTCGTACTTTGATTTTGCTATCAGCAGCATCTCACGTAATCGAGAAACATTTGGCTGCTTTTGCTGTACCCTATTGAGTCACACGAGGATATCTCCTGAACGTTTACTATCCTATTAAACGATAATCATAGTATTGTGGCGAACAATAACTTGGAACTCACGTGATAAGTTGCCTCTGGGCTCCAAAGCTCAGCAGGAATAAAGGAGTGACCAGGACTTTTAAAATTTTCCTATTGAGCCTGCAGAAGATTCATCAGACACTAGGTGCGTCTTTTAGGCTCCTCAATTGCTCTACCCCTAGTCACAATGCCTCCTAGGAGCGAGAGCACTTTAGTGGCCATGTCACAAAGCTAGCAATCACCATCGCATTATAGAACAATATACATAGAGGAGGCTCGAATATTGTCAGCAGGTTTAATCTCATCTCATTAGCAGACACCTTCAGTACTGTTCTTCTGACATCCAGAGACACTATCACCCGATATTTGTCCCGCAGAGGGGGGTTGGGTGGCTGATCCAATATTCGTTGCAAGGCTGGAACCTGAATCTTGCTGCGCAAAAAGACTTTCGTGTATTATATGTTGATTCTTGATTCCTATTGCTATGGCGATGTGACGAAGAACTACATTTTGAACTCTTTTCGTAAGAATTTGCTTTAGGGATGGAGCGTGTGCTTTTTGCCTTGTCACAGTATTGACTTTCACTACATCTAGTTCTCAACTTGAAATGACACTAAGATATACTACTTTTCGAGCTGGGGATGTTTTATGGAGCAATACTTAGAATTCAGCCTCACGCAAGATCACTCCACAGTTGTTCTTATCTGTTCGACTTTTCGTCGAGGTTTTCTCAATGAATGAATTGAATGAATGAGACTTGATTGAGGAACTCATAAGGAGTATTCCTCACTATAAATACTA